>BLXL01000744.1:0-21615 GCA_023170135.1 Acarapis woodi
TCAAACTTCGCTTGGCAGAGTCGATTTGTCATTTTGGTCTTTTTTAGCTTTGATTGGTATTGGCGTAATCATCGATTTTATTCTCTAAAAAAATTGACTTATTTGTTAGTGTCAATACTAAAACTTGTTGAAAAATAAATACCTGCGAAAAACTCCCTTTCGTTTTGAAAAATAGAAATATAATATAAATAGGTACACAAATCATTGACGAACATGTGATTGCCCACCCTAATGTAATTGACCATGACGGATAGGTGTATTTTTGCAATACAAGACCTTTCGTACGGGCAATCGCTGAGATAAATATTGTAAACAAAAAAATTGGCGATATATATTTCCAGCAGTAAGTCCAAAATTTACCTGAAAATAAATGTTTTAAAAATAGAAAACAACTAGAAATTCACATGACTTTTTGTGATTTTTTTTTACCTGGTTTATGCCCATACATATCTTCGATTTGCTTTGCAATCTTTGTTGTTCCATACATCCAGCTTATTGCAATAGATTCGAGGAGAACCACGAACAATAAAGACATTGCGGTTCCATAAGTATCAAGAAGATTAACTATATAATTTCCTCCAAATGTACAAGTGGGTAGGGCACAAAGATAAATAAATAAAATTAAAAGAAAAACAAAAATTTCTCTACGCTTTCGAAGTAGATTCGGATATTCATCGCATAAACCGGTGATCATAGCTTCGAGACCACCAAAAGTCGAATCAAGTCCTAATGTTATAAGCATCATGAAAAACAATAACGACCAAATCCATGAAAATTTCATTGTACCTTAATGATAAATTTTCAAACAGTTAAATAGACTTTAATTAACACTGAATATTTTAATTCGAATGATAAATATACTAACTTATTGCTTCTGGATAGACAATAAATACGAGTCCAGGACCATCAGCAGCAACATTTCCAATATCTTTTTTAGCCATTTTGGCCATAAAACCAAGTACCGAAAAAATTACAAATCCAGATAAAATACTTGTAAAGCAATTAATTGCACTTGTAACAATTGCATCTCTTGATGGATGATAAAATTGAATAATTATCATTGAAAATAAAAAATATGTGAAATTATTATTTTTTTTTTTTTCAAAAAATTAAATTATATATTATTAATTTAGTCTGATTTAAAAAATACAAAAAAGTAAAAAAAAATTATATTTTATTCGAAATTTTAAAAGATAAATAATAAGAATTAAATATTTATTCATGAAGCTTTTATTTTTTCATTTATAAATATTGATTTCATATTAATTGCTAATTTATTATGGGTAAAAAAAAGCCAAATTTTTTTGCTAAAAAAACATTACTTACTTGTAACAATTATTGTTAAATTTATTATATGATGATAGAGCCAATAAAGTACCGAAGCCTGGACCCAGACTAAAAAAGGTCTAAAAAAAAAATTGATTGCATTGAGATCGCAATATATAAATAAATCAATAGAAAATTTATTAGTTTATAAATTAATTGAATCAATCATTTTTCAAATTTGACTTTAAAATTTGAAAAAAAAAATACTAGATAATGAAATATTTAATTTAATTATTTCGCTGAATTTGTCTGCAAGTGTTTTCAATTTTTTATTATGTACAATACAAGAAATAAAATAAAAAATGAAATTCAACTCCTTATTACTTTTTATTCTTACCTGAGTGGCAGCATCAATCCAAACCTGTAAAAAGATGTGATTGAAAATTATTTCTTCGAATCAATTTATTTATTCAAATAAATTATTATCAAAAAAAGGGGAATTTTTTTCTAAAGTTACCACTAATTATCGATTCTTTAATTTTAAATTTGAAAAAAATAAACTGACACTTAAAATGGCTTTTGAAATTAAATAATCCTTTAATTAGGTGTCATTTTAATGAAAAATTTCAATTATTGAAGTTCGTAACGAAAATTCTGAATACTACATACACGTTTACAAATGTAGCTTCTTAGATAATAATGAAATACAGACTTCAGAATATCATTACATGGGTATAGCTAAAAAATTGAATTCAATCAGACAATAGAAAAGGTAATTATGTGAGAAAAAAATTTTAAATTTATGAAATTATGAATTTATAATTTTATTTTCTTTTGAATAAAACGATTTCGAGATTTGACAAAAAGTAGTATAGAATGTATATACGAACAGTTTTAAAATGAAGATAAATTATTATTAATTTTAAATATTCGCTTGATTTAATAGCCTAATGAAAAATTGTAACTTGAAAAATGAAAAATTTAGATAAAGTTATAACAATTTATTTAAAAATATTAAAAAATTTGCCGAATAAATATTGATTCAGGTTATTCAATCATAACTCTAAAAAAAATTTGTATCCTTAAATATTAATTTTAATCAAATTAAATTAAGTGATGCATATTAAAATTCTTATTTGAATTATTTGATAATTTAGAGCAAAATATATTTAATCATATTGTTTATTTTAATTTATTTGAGTATTTGATAAGTCTGATTCAAAATGATCGAATATTATAATAAAAAACTTATTCAAAATTTCTAAAATATTCATGAATTTATAATTTAAGTATTATTCGATGTTTAATTCAAATTTTGAGCTTGAATATTTGAATTTTAAAATTTACTTTTATTATGTCTAATCTTAAGACATGCAAACAATTTTATCCGTTGAAAAAAAACTTCGAACTGAAATTGTTAATTAAAAATTAGATAATAAAATCAAACTGCACTTTAGTCGAACAATAATAAATTCTACTTATATGTAAATAATATAAATAATAAAATAAAATATAATAGAAAAAAAAAGTGGCGTGCGAAAAAGAAAATATTGTCCACAAACACCAGTCTACTTTTATTGAAGTCATGTGAGTCAAAATAAATTTGATTGAAAAAATTTTTCAAATTTTACTTTTTGAAATTTTATTTTTTTACCTTTTTAATGGCAAAGCGAATGACATGAATATTTTAGAAAAAAATTATTTAAACAAACTTTCTAGCATATTAGTTACAGAAGATTTTAATTGTAAAATATACGTAGTTGAAAAAAAAAATTGTTAAGTAGAAAAAGATACAATGTTTAAGAATACTTGCTATAAATGAATAAAGTAATAAGATTCAAGAAAAGAAAAAGTTTTTTGATTTGGAGAACTTCATGGATGCTATCAGAAAATATATAAACAAGTAAATTTATTATAATTTATTTAAAAGGTTTGTTCTGGAATCCTATATTTTGCCTGCAATGTAAAATTATTTTCTAAGTGAGTATTTTAAAATAATTTTAAAAAAAACTAACTAATGATTATTCTTTGTTAATTTAAATCATTGATTATTGTACTTTTTATGATCTTATTAATCTAGTAAAAAAATTTAAGAATAATTAAGAGTTGTAAATAATTTGAGGTAACTTATGCCTGAAGTTAATTTTTGAATTTTAAGTCAACTCTTTTATTTTTTTTTAAACATATGTTATAAATATATTATACAGATTAAAATTGTATCATTAAATTTAAAATGATTAGAAAAATAAAATGTTCCTTTATCCAAAATAAAAGTGTTACTTTTCATGAATTTCTTTTACACGTTTTTTTACAAACTATTTTTAAATTTTTCTATTCGCTAAAAATAATTTATTTCGAATGATCTAGTAATTTTCTATGTTGATTTTTCATAATAAACTCAAAATAATGTCAAATTAACTGAATATTGTAATATGTATAAAATAAAAGCAAATTTATTTATTTACAATGATTATTCAACTTAGTTTTTGAGAGCTCGAAGACGAAAAATCGTGCATATTTTTTTTTAAATCCAAAGGTCAGAAACTAATCGATTTTGAAGTTTGAAATCTTTTTTGATAATCAATCATAAATTAATTATAGATCTCAACTTAGATCTCAAGGTTTTTTTTTTCTCAAGAATTTTCATTTATAATGAAAGTATAATTTCGTTTCGAATCTAACATTTGAGATCATTGTCATAGTAAAAAATAAATATGAAAATTCTTACATTAATTTCTAGCAATTTTGACCATTCAGGGTAAAGGTAATATCTGATACCATCTATTGAACCATCCAAAGTGAGTCCTCTTATAAGAAGAATTGTTAAAAAAATGTAAGGCATGATAGCGGTGAAATAAACCATCTGAATGAAAAATTTAAAAAAAAAATGAGTTTTAGTTTTCAAATGTATGGGTAAAATTTGAAATTTTTTTGAACTAGATGAGGTTAAGTGTTTTTTTTTTTTAATTGTAGCAATTGTTAATTAATTTATTTGCATTCATTAGCTCGAAAGAGAAAAAAATAAAACACCTCCAAGTTAAAACAATGAACTTATTTGCCATATATAATTTCATTACTAATAACTTATTTTAACAAGCACAAAAACACAAAATGAAATACAAACAGTATTTTTAAATGATTTTCGCAGTTTGGATCAAATTTTTAATTTTCACATATATTGCAAAATTAAAAAGAACTTTGTTGGATATAAATTTCTATATCCGGATAAAAAAAGAAAAAAACTTGACCCGCCAATTTTTAGAGAAATTTCTATTGAGTAATTTTTTCAGAAATATTAACTTGGTTTAAAATGATCCAGTTTCCAAATAATGAATTCGACACAATTGAATAAGTTTCAAGATAGTCAAAAAAAATTTCTTAAAAACTTTAGATTTCAAAAAGAGATTAAAAATTCATTCAATCAAAAAATTTTTCAAATAATGATTATTTAATTGCCAAAAAATTTTTTAATCAGCGGATAAAAAAAAAATTAAAAGCAATATAAATTTAAGAAAATAATTTATCTAATTAATAATAATTCAATAATTTAAAAATTGATATCAATTATTTAATGGAAGCGATTGTCGATTAATCAAAATTAGCAACAATGAAAGAAAGTCTTTAAATATAAATTCTCAGTATTGAAGTGTACATAATTGACTAAAAATTAAATAATCCGCAATTCATATACATAGTTGAGAAAGTTCAAGAAATATCAAAATCATCTATTATTTTATAACTTCTTTTAATGTTTTTAATTTTTTTATCGATTGATAATCGATTAGTCTGGACAACTAATAATTTTTATATTTTGTTTCAAACAATATATTTTTTTATAATCAGGGGTGTGTGCTTTATTCAATTGATGATTCATTATGATGGTGATAAGGAGATAAAAATTTAATCTTTTTTCAAAATTCTCATGAAAATTTACTCAAATTTTAATTTTTATTATTTTTCAATTTCGAAAAAAAAATTATAAATTGTAACAATTTAGTATGAAAAAAAAACCTAAAAATACAATCAATGAATTAAAATCAACAAAATATAAAAAAAGTTTTTTTTTCAACCGAAGATTGAGTAACTAGAAGAAAAAAAATTAAAATTTAAAGAATCAGAATTCATAATTTAGTGATTAGTTAGTTAGCGAAAAAACTTAACGACCAACTAAAATTCTTAAAATGATCTAAGCTTTTAGCGAACTATTAAAAATATCTGCAATTTATTATGATGTAGATTTCACAAAATAATATTGTGAATACTTTTCGAACTTAAATATCAAATTTGTTTTTATTTTCGGTAAAAGTTGTTTAGAATATTAAAATTTCGTTCAAGCAATTAGAAACAATCGATAATTTTTCTTTGAAAAAAAAAAAAAAAACTTGAAGTATTTACTTTACGAATTTCTCGGAAAGTAAGAATCATTTTTTGATATATTGCAAAAAAGTGATTCATTTGAATGCTCAATGAACACGTTCTTGACTGTCGTCTGTCAAACATATAATTCGTATACATTCTTAACAAAACTTTTTATTATTATTCAATATGTACTTTAAATTATAAGTAATAAAAATTTTGATTGAAAATTGTATTTTCAAAATTTAAAAATGCATTAATTTGAGTTAACGAGTAAAAGTTACGAAACGCGAACTTTCAATACTTTGCTATTGACGCTAAATTTTAAGACTAGATAAGTTCAAAAGTCATACTTTTTTAAATACATTCTAGAATGCGTAAAATTTTGTATTCATAAAACCTGTCCTCAAAATTATCGCTAGAGAGACGCTTGAGGGGTTCAAAATTGAAAGACTAATTTCAGCGGCCTGATTATTGAAATAATTTAGGTAAAAAAAGATATTCCTTTTAAATACTTTGAGGAAGTTTTTTTTTTTGGCCATTTCAATCAATTAAATTTAGTAATTAACAGCTTATATTTATGATAATAATTTTAAGATTTATTTTTTATTTTACTAGACTTCGAAGCGTCTTTATTGAAAAAAAAATTATATATTCCTCAAAAGCCAAATCATCTAAAAATAAATTATTAATTTTTATCTTTTTTTAATTATAATATTCAAAGAATAATTCAAAATTAAGAATTCAGATTATAATTTACTAAATCACCAAAATTTGTAATCATTTTGGAACAACGTAAAAAATCTTTTATTGAATAAGTCTAAAATGTTGAATAATAAACTTAAGCATAGGGTAATAAATATTCGTATTAAAATTAAAGTTTCCTACGCATATTTAATGTTTTAAAATCAAAATAAAATGTAACCTAGTTAATTTTAGCAATTTTTTAAAAAAAAATTTCAATTTTCAATTTTTCAAGAAATATCTTTAAGTTTTAACAATCTAATTACTTTGAGATTAATATAAGACCACAATTCTTTAATATCAAGTTCACAACAATTAAAATTCACACTACTTTTAACAAATGACTTTTTTTTAACTTACTAAACAAAAAAAAAATTCAGAAATAAGTAAAAAAAAGATATTTTTTATTTGATAATTTAACTACTTGAATCAAGCGAGTTTTATCTCAAAAAATTCATTTACTCTTTAAATTATTTAAGTGATTCACGAGTTTAATTAAGTAAATTTATTAAAAAAAATTTCAAAATATTTTTTATTTACAATTAAATATTCTTTCAGCAATCTCATTTGTATAATTTAATATTACATGATTCAAAACAATGATCTTAAACAAATAAGCCAAATGTCGATTCATACAAGCGATATAATTGAATCGATAAAAAGTGAGGAAAAACAAATTCTAGATTCACCTCTAGATGAATAATACAATTTGGTACAAATTTAGAAAAAAAATCGAGCTCATGCTATGCAAAGAACATAAATCATTTTGTTATGAAGTTGATTCATTTGAAACCTCATCTTTTTATTCTGGTAATAGCGATGATTTAGCAAACATCTATCATGTATTTTCAAATTTTTCTTATGTAAACTGTGAATCTTATATTTATTATTTTCAAGTTTTTTTTTTGTGTGATATAAGGTTGCAGCTATAAAATTTTAATTTGATCAATAATATAATATTATTCATTCAATCATTCTGATTTTAAACAATTGAGATACGATAATCGCAAACTTTAACTTAGAAAATATTACTTTTTTAATTCTTTAATCAAAAATTGAAAACTATATTAACTGTCTTGTTTTAATAATTTTTCATATTTGATTAATAGAAAATTGAAATTAGTTAGTATTGATCTATCGAATTTAAAGTATCGTTCAAATTGAATAAATTAAAACGAAATTTATTTAAATTGAATAACTTTTTTTCATATAAAATATTTTGATTTTATTCGGTTTTTTTTTTATTGAAATAACGTTTAAAAATGAGTGCAAAAATAATTTGTACGCTTGAAAATATTCAAAGTTTAAAAACTTACAATTTAATCTTTGAAAATCAGAAAATTTTAAACTTTTAACAAAAGAAATTATTTTATTCTATTAATGGTTTTTATAAATTAATTCATTATATTACTATTCCTGTAATGAGTTAATACTTAGTGAAATTCTCAATAAAAATTCAGATTACATCAAATATGAAATAAGGCAATAGTAAAACGGTAGAATTAATATGAATTAACCATCGCGAACGACAAAATTTTTCAAAATATTGAAATTGAAAAAAATGATGTTGACATCGAAATTATTTAAATTGAAAGTAATCTTTGACTGAATTTATTAATCGGCTATTATTTCATTAAACATAAAGGTTTGATTTAAAAAAAATTTTTCATGTCAAAAAAAAAAATGTTTACCAGTTATTGATCTAGTTCAATCCTTTTGATTTTTAAAATTTTTTGAATGTATTTTTTCAAAACTTCACTGTCAATTGAATTGATTTGAAAAAAAGTTCCTTATCAATTATTGAATTTTTTAATAGAAATTAATGCAAATGATTAATGTCACTTTCATTTTACTTGAATGTTCAAAACTCAAAAATTCAGAGCTTTAGATATATTCTAAAAATTTTCTGATATTATATTTTTCATAGTTCCCAAATATAAAATTCAATTTTTGATGTCTTTAGAAAAAATATTTTGTTTTTTTAAAGTAAATGATAACTCACCTTTCCAGTACTTTTGACACCTTTCCATAAACTGAAATAAACCAATAAAAATATAAATGCTAAACAACCAGCCAATGACGGTTTAATTGCTCCGATTTCATCAATACCTGATGATTTATATATCTCTAGAACACTTCGCCTAAAGTAAAAACAAATTTTAAATTTAATTTGACTTGTTGGATATATAAACATATATTATCTTTGTACGAAAAGGAACCAAAAAGAAAATAATTAAAAAAAGCAAATTAAATTTAAATCTAAAATTATGAAAAACTGATTTCTAATAGAAGTAAAAACTCAATTGAAATTTACTCGAAAAATTCCTGTGCAGGGCTTGTGAAATTTGCGTTACTCTCCAAATCAAATGAACTACGTTGCTGAACAGTTCTGCAGAAATCTGTGTTCCAACTATTTGAACAATCACTCCAAGGCAATTTCGTGGTAAAAGATGCTAAAAAGTAATAAAGTGCCCAAGCAATAACTGTTCAAAAATTAGTAGTTTGAAAATAAATCACATTAGACAAATAAAAACAAAAAATTATAAATTTTTACCTGTGTTATAATACATGCCCATATATAAATCAATGAAACAAATAGCGTATCCGATTCCTTAAAAAAAATGAATAAAATTTATTTCAATATATAAAAATATATACAGTGATACCACATCAAAAGGATTCACCTTTCATCATTGGACAAATACTTTTCCACAATGTTAAGCATCCATTTTTATAATATTGACCTAATGCTAATTCTAAATAAAACAATGGTAAACCACCAAATATGACCATCGAAAGATATGGAATCAAAAAAGCACCTCCACCTATTTATTAAATTTTATTATATAATAAATTAAATTCATGAATTGATTGTAGGATAATCAAATAAAATTTTTATCATTTTTAAAAAGAACGCACCGTTTCGATAACAAATGTACGGAAATCTACAAATAAAATATTTAAATTTTTTCTAGATTTAAATGTAATTTTATGTAAAAAGTATGAAAAAAATACCTCCAAACATTACCCAAATCGACAGCAAATCCGACAACAGCAAGCAAAAACTCAGTCTTTTTACCCCACATTTCGCGTTCATTATCAGATTCGTGTTGTTTATTTTTACGAAAGTCTGTTTGTTTCAAGACAATCACATTATTGCCGCATGAATTATTTGAAATGTTCAATGGCAATGCACTTGTTGAAGTTGGCGAATTATTTATGGAACATACAGACATAGTTTGTTTTGCAGTCAAATTATCTGATGTTGAAATTACAGGTTCACTGATTGAGATATTCATTTGTGATCTCATAAAATTTTCATAAAAACTAGATTAATTTTTAAAATTGATCTATTAAGTAGGTTTTTTTCTAAATTTTTTTTGCACCTCAAAAAATTTAAACTAATCTAAATTTTAGCTGCACTATTTATTCTTGAATCTAAAATCTAAATATTAACATTATGAAATATTTTATCAATAATCAAATTTTTATTAATAAATTTGTTGGGTAACTTTTTAGTTTCAATTCGATATATATTAATTCAAAGATTTATTGTTTAAATCAAATAATATACTAAACTTGAGTATAGTTTTCACTTGGATAATTTATTTTAAATCTCTAACTGATAATTCTTAACTGAGGCGCATGAATTTTCTTCAAATTTATCACTTATTTTTATTAGAAATTATCACAATTTCACACAAAAATTGATGTCGCGCAATTGTCACTCTGATCATAATTTATTTGTGCACTATGAACAGCATTTATATTTCCAAATTTGAAATCTTGCAATTTATTAATCTTTTCACAGGAAAAGAAAGTTTTTTTTTATTAATTGAATAATTTTTCAAACTTACTAAATCTATGAAATTATGTTGAATTGATCAGTGAAGATATATAAAAAGTTATTATTATTATATAATTAATTATAAATAATAAGCATTTTCTAATTATTTTTTAATCCTTGAGATTCAAATGGCCATAGTGATTATTACTTCTATTTATTTTCATCGTATTATAATTAAACACATTGTGTAATAAAAAATAATTCACTTAATATACTCTAAACAAATATATTTATAATAAAATTACATGATTAGAATTTTTTTTGTCAAATTCTATGAATATGAAAATGATGTAGATGACCTATGGTAAATTCGTGAAAATCTTACTTTTCATTGTTGCAGAAAATTCAATTTTTTTCGAATTTTTTTTCTTTATAATAAAAGAAAATTTAGCCAATAAAACATAAATCGAAAATTTATTATAAAAGCCTAGTCACTGATTTTTTAATAACATCAATTATATTAAATTAGAAAAAAAATCTTGCACCTATTTTTGTTTCAGTCATTTTTAGAAATTATTATAAAATTTCAGAAAATAATATTTTCGACACAAGAATTTAAACGGATTATATTATTAGCCTGAATCATTGCAATTAAAAAAAATTTAATATTTTGAACTTAAAAAACAAAAAAAAATAGCCACTTGTTTGCTGAACTATTTTAAATATACAACCTGAATTATAAAGCTAAAGAACTGAAAATTCTCTAGAAAGTAATCGTTTGACCAAATGTAATGTATAAGAAGCAGTAATTTTAGCATCTTTATTATCTCTAGTTGAAAAGTATTAGAATTCGATTTGTGAAATTATAACTATGAAACATTTAATATTTAAGTTTTTTATTAAAGAGACGAAACGTGAAAGAATGTAATAGAGGGCCTAGACAGCAAAATTGATAAATTTATACTAGAGTTCGATAGAATTTCGATGGTTAAATTACATTAGAATATTGCCTACATATAACAATGTAGCGTATGCAATATAGTTTTATCAATTGATACTCTTATAGTTAACTAGACATACATTTGAGTTACGAATCAATAAACTTGCAGCTATGAGATAAGGCTAAATATGTTTGATCACTCATAGTCACTTACATATTATCACTTACATTATTACACTCTCATTCACTTTCTCCAATTTTTATGACTAAAATGTTGTTCAAGATGGCATAGTGTTTACTCTGTAATTTTTCTATACAGTTTAGGACTGTATTCAATGTGCCTGTAATATACTTATAAAATTTAAATATCATACTTGCTTTTATTGGCAAGGAAAATTCTCTATATCTGCTCAAAAACTTTAAAATTTCGTCGACTATAAAGATTCAATTATAAAGACGTTTTTTGTTCTTTTTACTTTTGCCTATTAATGGTAGTGTTAATCGTATTTTAATAAAAAATGTGCAATCAATCTTTTACTTAAACTCTTTCTTTTATTATTTCTTTGAATAATAGATTTATTATGATCATGATTTTTAAGATAACTAATCTCATCTTAATTTTTTTTTAAATTTTTATTCTTCGAATTTAGAGAAATCAAACAATTTGCCAGTTATAAATAATTTCAGTTTTTCGAATACCATTTTTCCTGTTAATTTAATATTTATATGCATATTTATTCATAAATTAACATTTTCACCTATAAATTCTAAAATTTTTATCAAAGTGTTCAAAATAAAAAAAATTTTTCATTTTTTTATTTCCTAGAAATTGCTATAATTTGGAAAAAAAAAATTCTCAATCTTATGATTACTCGGACACAATTTTTTTCTATTTTAAATGAATTTATCATTCTGATGCTGCTAGGATAGTTCAAGGAAAAAATATTTCGGTATCAATTTTTCGTTAGATGTATTCTTCTAGTTGATACAATCAATTGAACATAAAACAAATTTTAATCTTGGAAAATAAATGAAGTCAATTCTAGAAACTTAGATTTAGATATAAAAAATTAATCTGGTGGCATATTAAAAGACACAAAAGTATAAAATCGTTGATAAAATAATTTCAAATATTATATTCGCAGTTTGTTGACTGATTAGAAAATAATAATAAATCAATTTTTTAATCAAAGTTTTCGGAAAATTTTTTAAAATTTAAAATTTTGAAATAAAAATATATGTATATTCATAAAGAATATAAATGAAAAAATTGAATTGGTAATGACACAAAAAAATTAAGAATGATAAATATTCTTTTGGAACAATTCGAGTTCTTGTTTCAAATTAACTTTTTATCACAGGCCGGTGTCAAGTTTTCCAAATAATTGAATAATTATTGTTGCCGCGATTTATTTTAAAGGTATCTTTTATCACTACAATAATAAGAAATTTTTTTTAAGTTGCTAGGCAAATTATTTGTAGATGGCTAGAAAGTTTTTAGGATTCTATGCGTAGTCTATAATCAAACCAATAGAGGTTTAAAGAAATCATTTAATTTAATTTAATTGAGCGAATTTGTATGTCAAATATACTATATTTTTTGATAAATTGAAAAAGGGCTTAGCAGAAAAAATTACAGAGCTTTTAAGAAAATTCACATCAAAAAAGATTGAGAATCTATCGAATGAATATTTTCAAATTTTTGTAACTAAGAATCTGAGAATAATCAATCATTTTGGATCATAGCAATATTGAAATTTTTTTTTGTTGAAATCTTAACGGTTCAATCTTAATAAAAATTTTTACCAAAAAAAAAATCATTTTACCAACAAAAAATAGATTTAAAACAAAATTTAGATTATTGAAAACTTTAAATTTTCAGTTTCACCGAATATTTAAATTCAAACTGAGAAATTTATTTTTGTAAGATTTAGACATCAAAGTGATAATTCTTATAATGATAGAAAAAAATTTCTAAAAAAAGTTACTTCTTTGAAATTCAAACATCTAAAAAAATTTAACATGAAATTTTATAATACAAGATTTAATTTATTATAGGCTTAGAATTATGAGTCGTTTTGTCGAATTATAATAAATTAAGAAAAAATCTTTTTTTGTCATAAAACTATCCAAATGAATTTACTTGTAAGTGTTTGAATTTGAATATATGTGCAAATCCGAATAATTACTTAAATTCGACACTATTTCTTTTATACACAAATAAGTACGTGCTTTTAGATAGATTTGTAAATTTTATAATTTTTTCAAATATTTCAAACTACTCTAATCCTCAATTGATTTTTAGTATTTAGGCTAAAAATTACTTTATTTCATGCGGTAATTGTTTGGTGAGCGAAAGCTTTTTCTCAGGGTAAAAAAAAAATGATCTAAAAAATGTATTTCACAACTAAAATCGAAAATTATACTTTTAAAAATTAAAATAAATTTGGAACTGTCCAAATAGCACGTTTTCGAAGAAATTTAGTATTTCTAAAATATCATAAATGTCGATGGAATTTGTATTAAAATCTTCTATTGAATTGTGTTCATATATTAATAACTTGCGGACAATATAAGATTCAACTTTATCATCAAAAAGTTGATGCACTTCAAATTCAATCAAGGATTTCTTTGAAATATCGAAATAGCAATCATTTGATTGTTAAAAATAAACAATAATGAACAAAATTCAAATATGTCCTCTAATGATTTTAATCGATTTTTAGTTTCGCATGAATTAATGTCTCCAAAATCTATTAATTTTATAAGAAAAATTCATATTTTTTTGTACGTCAAATATTATTATTAATAATAACAATTAAATAATAATTGAACAATAACTCAACAGCTTCAAAAATTTCTTTTGGAAAATTAAAAAAGAAAATTTATGAATTTGGTAATTTAATTCATACATTTTCAAAATAAAAATAAAATTAAAATCAAGATATGAATATAATATGTTCGAACTTGTTGCACTAAAAATTAAAACAGTCAAGAATAAAGTTATGAATTTATTTGAAAATTATATTTAATAATTTAATAGTTTTTATCTTACTTTTTCACCTGGTAATTTTTTTTTGTAATCAAATAAAAATCTTAAAAAATATGAAATCATTTAAAGGAAATTTTATTTTTTTTGATGGCTATAATGTCTAGATTGAAAATTTTCAAAAGAGTACAAAAGCACATTTTCAATTTCAAAAATCTCGTTGAAATTTTTTTTGTGTACCGATCAACTACTAAAAATTCAATTGGTGTTACTTAATAGTTCATTCTTTCTGAGGTTGATTTTATTTATTCAATCAATTTACATATTCAAGAATATTTTTATATTAACATTTTTTTTAATATTATGTAACTGACATCACATATAATATTCATGATATGAATATAATTTATATACGATAACTTATATGATAAATTTTTATTCTCATAAACTTTATGTGATACTTTTATTATTTCTCATCAATATCCAACTACATTACATTTTGTAATATACTAATTTAAAATAAAAAAAATTTATCTTTAAATACGCTCTTTTGAAACATGATTCATTCCATCGTCTTCTTAAATCTTATTCCTTATCTTCGATGTTCTCTTTCTAACCTGTCTTCGAATATAAAACTGAAATTCAGATCGACTTTACGAAAGCGACATTATTGTAAATAATATTTATAAAATAATAAAATCAATCAACATAAAGAGAAAAATATTCTCATTCAGAGTTTCTTAATTAATCATTACTAATGGCTGGTCGTCAAAAGAGATAATGGACTGTGCTTTTAATTGTATTTTCGCGTAATAATCAGCCATACTTTGATGGTTGACAGTAAAGTCAGTTATTTTGATTCATTTTAAATAAATGAGTATATTTTTCAGATATTTTTTTTATTATAAAGAATTCGGATTGATTTATATAACTAAAATGCAGACTATTAACTATTAACGACAAGCTAATAGTTTTTATCTCGAAAATACATTCTCATTATTATATATGTTGATCAATAATGGTTAGGCCTGATTATTATTAACTGAAAATAATTCTTTTTCTGTAAAATACGTTGAATAGATAAGGTATTTGTCATACTTTCATAACTTCATTAAAAATCAATTTCATATAAAGTATACGAAACTTATTTTATCATAAAAGTGTCTTATTTTAGAATATATAAATTTATAATTGGTAAAAATTCAAGGTGTATAAAATAAACTACTCATTAAATATTAGTCAAGATATTATGTTCTTGCTAACTAAATATATGCTGAAACTCATTCGCTTCGTGGTAGAAAAAAATTTAAGTCGATTAGAATATACTGAAAATTTATAGGGAAAATTTGAGCGAAGATGATGGCTGAAGATTTTAGGGTCTCCCGCACACAAGATTGATACGATTGATAGTTTTAATAGCGAAGAGTCAGTAAGTGTTACTAACAAACTCATTCAAATAGATCAGTGCATTGAAAAGTTGCCTTTTTATCAAAACCTAAAAATCTTTTTCGATCAAACAAGTAATAGTTTTGAAATTTGATTCGAAAATACGAAAACTAATAGCACAAGAAATAAAATGAAATTTTATTAATGAAAGTAGAAATCAAAGGTACGGTAATCACAAGATCATAAGTAATCATATAAGCTATTTCTTCTTATGCTACATTAAATTGATTTTACCAAATCTCTTTTATATAATATTTAAAAATGTATTGCAAATATACTTTATTTTTACGCTTGCCTACCTTAATCTAATTTTTTTATTTCAGAATTTCTTGAATTTTCAAATATATAAATCAATACACAAAGTGTAACTGTAAACGTAATGACAAAAATATTTAAAAGAGTATATTAAAAATTGTCAATAAATCAAAATTTGATGCTTAAACTCTTTAAGGATAACATAAAATAAAGGGTGAAAGAATTAGTCTAAAATAAATATAAATTTATAATCAAATATTCAAATCAATAGCACTCTCGATATTGCCAACGGACTTTTTTCGATTTCGCAAAAATTTTGTACTTTGCTTAGAATTTCCTTTAGATGAAATGAAAAAAAATATTCCACTTAACAGTGCACCCAAAAAAAATAAAATCAAACCTGTGAAAACTAACATCTGCGATGAATTCGCGCTAAATATATTATGTGCTTGTAAATTCTTTAGAAAATAATTTGAATTGTCTGCATTTTGTTGTAAATTATTTGAGTTAGCTTCTCCATTGTTTAAATTGTTATTTATATTAGCATTGTAATCATAATTGGTATTTTTAATCGGGTTAGAATCTATATTTGTATCATCATAATATTGATCCGAATTTCGACTAACTATCTGATCTAAATATGAATTATCAATTTGTTGTAGATTATTAACTTGTTCTGGATTATCAATTTGTTGCAGATTATCAATTTGTTGCGGATTATCAATTTGTTGCGGATTATCAATTTGTTGCGGATTATCAATTTGTTGTACATTATCAACTTGTTCTAGATTATTAAATTGAAAAGGACCTTGATTCGTATTATTTGAATTATAACCCGTTTGTTGTGCCACCTCCATTTCGAATTGATTATTTCGTTTGATGTATTGCATGTCTACTCCTGTTTGATCTTGTAAATCACTATTTACGTTTATTGGGTCCA
The DNA here is from genome assembly GCA_023170135.1 of Acarapis woodi. NCBI lineage: Eukaryota > Metazoa > Arthropoda > Arachnida > Trombidiformes > Tarsonemidae > Acarapis > Acarapis woodi. Next base: position 16,724 of record BLXL01000744.1, read on the forward strand.
TAAAAGGAACTGATCGATAATATCCATTATTATCATTTATTTGATCAAGAAACAAAGGTGGTCGATATTCCGGTTGACTTTTTAAGTCTACATTATCTTGATATTCTAATGCTTCTCGATTATAATTATCTTTATTATCCGAAAATTCTTCCATTGATTTCTCAGTACCTGCTTGTCCAAAAATATTCTTTTGATTTTCTACATAATCATTAGCATTTATTGTGCTGAAAAAAGAAAGCGTTTGATATATTTGACCCCTCAAATCTCTTTCATCGTCCATTTTTTCGTTATATGTTGAATCATCTCTATAAATATTTGATTCGTTCTCGTCGAATACTTGTTTCTCAAATTCAGGCTTTTCATTGATGATCATTGTTTTGAATTCTTTATTATCTTTATTAGATGATGAATTATATATTGATAATGAATTATAATTTAAATTATTGTTCCATGTTTTCACACAAATTGCTATGCAATCAACTAAGTTTGAGCCATCTAATTTTTTGTCTCTACAACTTAGTACACAATTATCAAACAATTGATTTTCTGAACAATCACATATTGTTACCAAAATTGAATAAAGACAAAAAAGAATTAAGTTCACTTTTGAATAACTGCATCTATCGAGTTTTGTATCCACAAATGTATTTTTATATATTTCTATAAGATACATGTTAAATTTTAAAATAACAAAATATAGTGCAGTTTTAACCTTTTTGTTTAACCTGAACTAATTTTAAAAATTCAACAATGTATCCGTGTGCATGTGTATATAAATTTAAATTATTATATAAATTTTCTCTATCGTTTTTATTTAGTGAATTAATTTGAAAGTAATTTTTGACAGTCTTGAATGATTGATAACAATTTGAAAATTCTTACCTAATTATAAGGATGCATTAATTAAAATAAGTTTTCATTTTGTTATAAATAATTACATTTGATTTTATATTCTCATCAGCATAAATATATATGATTTTAATGTAAATTAATAAAAGACAATTAAATTTTTTTTTTTTATTAATAATATCATTTGTGTTAGAAAATTATTCATAGAAATTAAGTAATTTATCTCACAAGATTTTTTTATTGTGGCAGAGTACCACAGAAATAAAATTTTATTTCCATAAGATGAGATTTATTACTATTTGATCCTGTTTTTGTAGATGAATGAATGATTACTCAAGCAGGTAAAATTGAATTCAAAAAATTAGCATGTAATAAATTTTTTGACTTTTTTTCGATCATTAATAAAAATTAGATTGATATTTATAAATAATGAGAAGAAATAGTTCTTTTGATAGTTTAATAAAGCTTTCGAGATAAAAGAAAAAAAAAAAAAAAAAACTTGTTAAAATTTTTTTAAGAAGTAAATCAACAAATAAAAATGAAATTTTATTTTATCAAAATAATTTCCTATTCAAATCAAAATTATTTATCCGGTAAAAAGCGAAATTTTTTTATCAAATCTTTTTATTTTAACTTGGAACAAAAGTTAGAGGTAGATCTTAACTTTGATCATATAAAAATTCTATCGACCTGTTCGGATTCGTATATTTTTAAGTTTAATTAAAAAAATATATTTGCTGATAATTTCAAAATTAAATATAATTAATTCAATTTTTCAGGGTACAAATATTTGAAAATAATTTGACACCTTTTCGCATAATGATTTGTATTGCAATCAACCGATAAAATTAAGGAGAATTTCTATATTGACGAAAATAAATAAACGAAAGAACCTGTATTGTCGCATTTGTACTTTCCCTTTTTACTCACGGTCATTATTATAATAATAATTTTTAGTTCAAAAATTCTTAAAGTTATAGAATAATATCGAAGAAATGGTATTAATCTTAAGGAAGTTTCAAAATGTAATCTTAAAAGTTAGAATGAAAGCCTCGTATTGACGTGATTTGGAAAAAAAAACCGCTTTTTTTATTAATTATACAAATAAGCTAAATAAGCTCAAAAAAAATAATGAAATAAAAATAAGAGATCAGAAATTTGTTTAAAAAAATTTTTTTATAAACACAGTGAAATGAAATCGATTAAAAATTTTTTTTTGATTTTTAAAAATGAAAATGAGAAATGTGATCAGCTTCAAGAATCAAGTAATCTCTGAGCTTCAAGCATGATACGACGATCACATGTCGTATGTTTTATTTTTTTCATTTGTTTTACAGGTTGAAGTAAAAGTTCATTTGCGTCTATTTTATGAACACAATTAACACATCTTTTGTTTACTTTCACAAATGAAAATAATTGAAGCATCACAATTAATATCATAAAGATGATCAAGGTTATAATAAATAAAATTATATACTTAGTGATAACTTGTTTTTTTTTTCTATCTTTCCGAATTATTTCGTTATAATTATTATTAAATTCATTATTAAAATCTTTGATGAATTCTTTATTCAATTTTTCACAAAATTCATTTTCATTTAACTTATTCTCGGTTTCATTTGGTGTAATCATTTCCTTATTAGGTGTTGTTATCCTGCTTAGATCAAATTGATTTTCAATTGAAATTTCATAATTTGTCTCGCTAGAAAGAATTTTTAGCTTATTGTTTTCATTAATCAATTTATCAACTGAGTTTTCATCTTTCACAAATTCAACATTATTATTTTCATTTTGATCTTTAAAATCGAAATCTGTGCTTTCAATTGATTCAAATTTTATTATACTTTTTTTACGTTCTCTACGTTGAATTTTGCACTGTCTTATCTTACACATAAAATAATTAATCTTATCCATCAAAAATTGAATGAATTGATCATCATCCATCAGGTCCTGTAATAAAGTGTATTTAGATTGAAGTTTATTACATTTGTTTAATTTTTGATGCCTCCATTTCTTAGCATTCCGAATAGATTTACTTTTTGAATATTTTTGGTATAATTTATAATGAATAATAGCTAGTTTTGTGGCAAACTTGTGTTTAAGTTCTTCAATGGAATGTTTTTGCTCTAAAATAGCTCCATCCTCTTCCATAGAATCACTTAATTTTAACCATTGGCCCAACAATTGTTCATTTACAGCTTTATCAATTAATTTTTCAAGATTCAATTTTGAATTTTTGAAAAGAAATTTTCTTAAATCTTTTTGCTCATTACTTATACATTCAAAAAATTCATCATCTCGTGATTCTTCTCTTTCCATTTGTTTGTCTATATGACTTTGATTCGCTTGTTTTACATTAATTTGTTCAAATGTCTTATCTTCACCGTGTTTATCCAAATTATTTTCATTGTCATTTAAAACTTTTGATTTTTTATTTTTAATTATGGGCTCAATAATTTCTTGTTGATGAATTTGAACTATTTCAAAATTATCAGATTGAATAGGTGACATCAATTCACATTCGGCTGATTCAAGTTTGAATTGATCGATTTTCAAATTGTCGGTATGTGAACCACATTCGATAGTATCTAATTGATTGGCTAAGTTTTCTACAATCTGGAGATTTATTGATTTACTTTCATCGCTTCTTTTTTCGTCTGAAAATGCTTGTTTCATCGTACAAGCTTTTAATCGTTCGCTTACATTCTTTAATTGATCAATTTTTTCGATAAAATCATTATCGTTTGATTGAATTGATTTTATAAATCTATTATGTTCATTACCGAAAAAAAAATTCAAGTTCTCTATTAATTCAATTATATTTCTATTAAGTATTTTAATCAAATTTGAATCGTCTGTTTGACTAATTAAATTTTTCATACTCTCTCTCGTTATATCAGCGTATAATTCACAATCACTATTTGATTGATTTGATTCATGATAAAAATTTTTTTTATTCTTCTTTTTACAATCATTGATCTTTAAAATCATTGACTTCTTTGATATATTTGAATCTTGTACATTTAAAAATTTTTTCTCGTGTCCTGAATGATATGATTCTGACTTAGTGCGTCGTTTATTCGATCCTAATAAAGTTGTTAAATGAGAACATAATGGAGTGAAGTTTACAGACTCAATAAATGATTTTGTTCTACTCAACTGTATATCGTCAACTGATTTGTCATTTATATCATAATTAAAATGAGATGGACTGAGAAGCCGATTAATTGGTGAAGATGAACGCGAATGTATGCATGATTGTGCTAGACTTGGTGTACTCACAATCAGTGATGAGCTGTTTAATGATGTACAATTTAGACCATACAATCGACCTAATTCAAGTCTCAAATTCGGAAAAAAACGTTTACCTTTATTTAAAAATTTATGTGAATCATAGTATCGAGTATAAAGTGACGGCGGTAATATTCTAAAGTATTCTTCAAAATTATAATCTTTACTGAACTCCGCTATGAGCATGAATAGAGGAAAAAAGTTAGCGAATGTAAAATAATTCTAAGAGCTTATTTAAATTAAATTAAATAATAATACAAACAATAGCATGTACTTACCTATTTTTTTGGAGCCCTTTCGTATCAAATAACTTGAAATATAATTATCACTATTCAATCTATGATATTCTCGGCTTGCATGATGAAAACTTGTAGTTGAATAACAGTCACTCGAATGATAACTTAAAATAGGGTGGTAGGTGCTGGATTTATAAACTTTTGTCGAGTATGAGCATTTGCGGCGTCTATACATTTTTTTAATTCTCACAAAAAAACTTTTTTGATATAATTTATTTTTTTAATAATAATTCAATAAAAATCATAGAAAATTTTATAATTTAAAATTTAAAAACGATATAAAATTGAATCCTTTAGTTATTTAATAATTTTCTTAAGATATATTTTCTGAATTTTAAACTTTTTTTAATGATATTGATCTTACTAAGAGGAAAAATTTTTCTTTTGAAACTTTGAAATAATTAAATTGAGTCAAATATTTAATAGCTTTAGATGATTTCAACAAATTCAATATTT
>BLXL01000746.1:0-18143 GCA_023170135.1 Acarapis woodi
ATTGATTTGATTTGATTTTTTTTTTTGTAAATGAAGAAATTGTTCTAACAATTTAAGTCTTATATTTAGATTTTTGACTAGTGAAATATCAAATCATATAGACCCTTCATTTTTAGACTTTGTACCATAAATCGTTTGCTTGACACTTTTTGGATACTTTTTGATTAATAAAAAAAAAATAACAAAAATAATAAAAATTGATGTCATCTTCAATTGTTTAGTCAGTTCGACTGGAAATGGCTATGTCCAAAACATTTCTAAATTAAAGAGATCTCTTCTGATGTGCAAAAAAAAAAAGAATTGTTTACTAGAAAATGTTTGCCATTAATTGGCATTGATAGTCAAAGAATATGAAAGAGGACTTAAAAATTGTTCATTTCTGTTGGCTAGTTACTTGTGATGAAATCGAATTTTCAGAGTAACGTTGTAATAAACGTTTTTCTATTTCTATCAAATTATTTCAGACCAATGATATCCTTCAATTTTCGATTGTATTAGCTATTATTATTAAAAAAATTATATCATTTCTTTAATATCCACAATGGTTTTGGCATACTGTTTTCTACTTAAAATAGTCCGCTTGAGTAAGTACTAAGCTTAATATGTGAATTTCACTCATCTTATATATTTAAGTTTATATACTAATAAACTTAGAGTTATAGTGCAATACGTGTTTACTTTTATAAATGCCACATTGAAACCTTTACCGATTGGTTGATTTATTTCAATGAAGTATTTCAAATTTATCCGACTTTTATTTTTTATGAATAACTTGCCTCAAATTTTAATAAAAAATATTTTATAAAACTAATTTTAAAATCAGATTTATATATATTCTTCGTGAATTAGAATTCTAATTTATCGTTTCCAATCATAAATTCTTATATTCGAAATTTCGGAAAGATCATTTTTTTTTTATAACTAGATTTCGAATTATTACTTCTATAATATTTTTCTTTTTTTTTCAGCACTAATTCTTTTATGTATTTTCACATTATTATTATTCTCATTTTCATTTTTTTCTTTGAAATAAACAAAACATATTCAAAGATTTTAATTTTAATTTTTGGAACCTAATAACAAAAATTTCTAAAATCTAAGAAATTTCTTCTTTAGAAACATTTGTTTAGATTTAGATGTTACATTATTGAAATCTCATAATGTTTATGTGACTAAAAAAACAAAATAGTATCTAAATTTAATTTAGAAATCTTATGAAATTAAAAAAAAATTTGAAGCTTTCTAAATCTTAGAATAATTAATCCAAAATTATAAAAAAAAGAACAAAATTTAAAATTTCTAGCATTTTTAACATTTTGATAGTAATAAAAGAATAAGAAAATAGCTAACAATTATTGAATTGAATAAAAAAAAATGCACGCAGATTAATCAATTTTTTTTTATAAATTTATTCAATTTTAAACATATCATTTTTTTTTTTAAAAATAAATTCTCCAACCAAACGAAGAGTTTTTACGAACATTGCCATCAAAAATGTACCTTATCGGTGCATTTTTTTTGTAAAGAACAATTCTTTATTAGAATAATTTGTATTAATACATCAATTTACAAAGAAAAATCGAGTATGTAGGATGAGGTGATGGCTGTACAATTGATTTCTTTAAAAAAATCCATTTATCAAAGATGAAAAAACCCTGATTTTATTCGCTTTCTATCTAAAAATACAAATATACACACGGCACATTTAGTAGCCCATTTATGTCTAGACACTGGATCTTCTGATAAAAAATTTCATATTAGCGAATTTATGAATTATACCTTATACGCCTATTTTATATCCATATAAATATGATGTTGTCTATTAAGAAATATTTTTTCTTTCTATTTTATTGAAACTCTGAATTTTATGAAATCTTTAAGCAAATATCTGACAAAAAATGAGCATTATTTTTTGGCCGGTTTTAAAAAATCTTTACAAACTAGTCATTATTTACAATTAATAAATAAAATCTCAAAATAACTAATCACAGTTCGTCAACGAATTGGTCATTTAAGAATATAAAAACTTGTCATGATTACCTATTTACAAACAATTTTTCTGTTTAAAAAAAAAATTGTTATTTTATAAACTATTCGTCAAAAATGAGAAAGTATACATAAAGATTTTTTTAAAAATTAAACTCTAAAACAACAAATATTTATGATATTTACAAATGATATTTTCACAAAAAATTTAGAAATTCTTCAATTATTAATGATTGCCAATGAATCTTTGTTACGTTCCGACGAAATAGAAATTTTATCTTTTTTTATCTGAAGTGTGAATTTTCACTTATGCAATTTTTTTTTAGTATAAAATTGATTCAGATGTTGTAAATTAGTTGAACTAGATGTTAAATTGTTAATCACTGTATGTTTGCTTAAATTAAGTGTATTATAGTTTGACATATGAGTCGGTTGAAAAGAGTTGGAAAGAAGATAGTTCTGTGGATGATGAAGAGTTGCAAAATTATTTGGTGTATCCAATGATGGTCTAAGGTTGATATCATTAAAATTAGTATTGTCATTCAAATTGTTTAGATGATTACGTTCTGGTGGTATCGGCGGTAAATTTTGGTCTTGTTGATGATAAATTTTATTGTTTGAAAACATCGGTTCATAATAATGATGATCTTGTTCAGTGACCGATCTGTTTAATGTGCTTAACGAGTTCAAATTTGTTTGCGATCTATAATTTGATTGCATTTCAAAAAAACGATTAGCTGCTGATTGTTGTGATGCGATTTGAGAACTCGACGCAACATGGCCATAGAAATTAGGTTGTGATTCAGTTTGTGAGTATGGTTTAGTTGAATACAAATTCGGTGCATTGGAAAGCGATGAGCGATTAGAAGTGATTAAATTGGCCGTATTTAAATTAGCATGTATCGTATGATTTGACGAATTGGTAAGTTGACTTGAGCACGATGGTCGTTTCGTAGATAGTTGCATTTGTGATGTGTCTTCATCATCGTCTTCTTCATTTGAAGATAACAATAATTGTTGACCTCTTGTAATGAGCGGCGATGTTGAATTATTGCTATTTGTGTGACCAGCACTACTAATTTTACTATTATAGATCTTATTATTGCTTGAATATTTGGTCAGTTGGCCTTGAGTCGGTGGATGAAATAGTTTGGTAGTTGATGACATTCGCATATCTGCTTCACAATACGTGTGATAATCTGAGCTTCTTCCATCATTTCTACTTTTTCCATCGAATTCGTATTAGCATTTAAAAAATTGCATTGAATAATTGATATAGAGAAAGGAAAGAGATTGATTAGAATTAATAAATAAAATCTTAGAAAGCATAACAATAAATTGATAGAGACACGCTTTTCAAAATATAAATGCATATATATTCAAAATATATTAGCATTAAAAAAAAAATTTCGATAAAAAAATCTTTTCTTAATTGTATTTGTGTTTATAAGTTTTTAGTTAGAAAAAAAGCACGTGTCACTTAAATTCACATGGAAACAATACAAAAAAAAACTAGTTTGATTGAGGCCTTAGTTTGTAAAAATTCCTCTATACATAACAGTGTAAAAAATTTAATATTGATTCCCCTAGTTTTATGATTAAACTGATCAATGCTCCTAAAGTATCAATAAATGAAGATTTTAGTTTACGAATAAAAAGAATGTAAGCAAAAATATTTTCATTTCTAAAATTTAATAGTATTCAATATATATATACATGATCATTCGACAATGTTCAAAAGAAAATTTCAAATTTCGAAACATTTTGACACTCTCAAAAGCTATGTCCCTGTAGAGCAGTTTTTGGTTTGAAATGCTTACGTGCGAATTCAGTTGGTTTCTTAATATGTTTTTTTTCAGTTTTTGAGAGAAGTTAGTGTGTGTGTGTGTGCATCGTTTATTAGGATTAGCAGTGATTAATGATTGGACAAACGGAACCGGATATGTTTGGTGCATCGAACTCAGGTGTGTTAATTGTTAATACTAAGATTGAAATAAACGCACTAAATTAAATATTGTATTCTAGAAAATAAAAATTCTGGCTAAAATTTACTCATATATAAAAAAGGTGAAGGGACTCATGTGTTTGAGTTTTCATGCAATTTTTTTCGCTCCTTGCGTCGGCCAACTTAACGTATGATGGATAATTATTGAAACTGTAAACTATTGAAAACAATTCATTATTGTCTAATTTATCACATGCGCATAGATGTGTTGAACTCGATTCGCATTTTTCATTTAATCAAATAAAAAGAAATAAACCAAAATATACATAATATATAATGTGATAAATATAACTAATATTATACCCTATATTTGGAATAAATAGTCTAAATAGATATATACACATCGAGTTGTTATGCGAATAAGCCGCACACTTATCTTGACTTTTGAAGAGTATATAAATCGAATCGAATGATGGTCAGTTTTTGATCAAATTAAACGAATATGTAGCATGAAAAAAAAGAATAGAATTTTGTCTTGAGTGTTTGAATACAAAAGCTTTAGATAAGGATAAGCTTTTGGGTGTATGTTTTTTTTTTTTTGCATTTTAAATTTCGATTCAGTTTGCCGTCACAATGCATATTGAATATTTGGACAAAAAAAAAAAAAACGTTAAAACGAAAAGGCTGCCTCCCGTCAGCCAATTAGTTTAATGCGAGAGTTCTTTGACAAATCAGACTGAACGACAACGTACTCATAGATTAGATTAAAGTAAGGTGAATAAGAGAAATTAAAACAATGCTATTTGATTAAGATAAATTGATCGGGTAACGATATCGAAATTCTAATTAAAAAAAAGCGTCAATTTCTACATTTCAGTATATTGACAGGCCACTGAATCTGGATATAAAAATTGGTGATTTTACTTATGTAACCATTATTATCATTAGATACCGAAACTAAAATAATGGTGCAATAATGCATATGGTGTTGTTTTTGCTGACTACATTTTGAAACATAAAGTTTTATAAATGTAAAGACGGAAAAAACAAAAAAATATTTTGAGGTGAGATTGATTAAAATGTTTAATCGTTTTTTTTTTAGTTTATGACCACCAGTCATGCCTATAAAATCAAATGTATACATGATACAAAGTATTAGTTTGATAGTTTTTAAAAATGTTCACTGAAGATCTACGAAGCACCGCATAATCCAATTAATTTGAATTGAGAAACACAGAATAATTTGATTATGCGAATAATAGAAAACGACAAACTTATGAAGTGGTTATCTCTCGTTTGATACGATAAATTTAATATAATGAAGATGATATTTGTCTTCACTGAAGTAGGTTTAGATGAAGTAGATTATTAGTCGATGTATTGCGAATATTTAAGTGAACTTTTTACAATTAAGAGAGTAGACAACACACATTATTTAGAGAACAATCTAACATAAAATTAATAAAATAAAAAGGAAATATCATTCTAAGCATACTTACACTGATTTATTCTCTTCATCATCAAAAAGAGCAAGTTTACATTGTTCTTCCGAATAGTTGTTGATCAAAGTTGATGTTTTCCCATAGTTTATATTTTCCGTATTGTTGTAGTTATTAAATTTTGTGTTTAGAGTACGCGCCATCAATTCACTGTTAATTAAACCATATGTAGCGCTTGCAGGTAAATTTAATGTCTTTGAACTAACATTTTCAACCGCTTTTATACGCTTACGTAATATGAAGTAGACTGTGCACACAATTAAAATGCATACTAGTAAAAAGCCCAGTATACCAGACGCAAATGCAAATACAAGTATATAATTCGATTTGTATATGAAATTCGGTAATAAATTTGTTTCACTATTGATCAAATCCAAAGTACCATCTAGACGACATGGATCTGAATTTCCAATTGTATTCGTAACAATACAAGTATATTGATTAAGAGTTGCTGACTCTGTTTCTTGAACGACAAGTATTGCACTATTTGGTGGTTGTTCAATGCTTGCCTGATTCATGATTAATGATTGATTTTGCTTAAACCAGGTATAATTAAGCAATGACGGAAGACCAATAGCTGTACAAGTTAATAAAATTTTACCATTTGTAAGCATTTCTTTTTTGATACTACATTCTGGTCGGTCTATAAAGAAAAAAAAATTGATTGGTAAATTTTAATTTTAAATTTCGATCAATTAATGATTAATTATTTTTATACGATTATTCACTTCAAAATAAAAATACGTGCATGTCGTCTGGATATTGAAATTTTTTTTTTTTTTCTTCTTCTCAATGTGTCTGATCAATTCTAATTTCTTCAAATAATTATTATAAACTTTAATTCGTTTTTTTTAAGATCACTCAACTTTACGATTACTAAAAGATTCAATTATTATTATGATAAGGTTCGAAAGGGCAAATTTTTTCACTTCAATAGAAAATAGTTTTATACTGTGATACTGTTTTCAAACTATGATCAAAGTTTATTATATAAACTAAAAAATCTAAAATCAAGATGAGAATTCGATATGTTCAAAAAATTCAGCTATAAATAAAATATATTAGAAGTATTAAAAAAAAAATTGAAGTCGTTTTTTTTTTTCTTTTTTTTTCAGTCCCGATAAAACATTTACTATGAACTTTTTATTTTTGATTATTTTCGATAAATTTCTGGAATTCTCAGCACACAAAAAGCATATGAGTCGACATAAATTGGTCGAAATAAAATTTATACATCATTAAAAATGTATAAATTATCTGAATTCATACTAGATTAGAAATTTTTCTAAAAAATGAAATCAAAAAATAGGAAACAATACCTAAGGCATAATAATAGTGAATGCTAAAATCGTAGAGACGCTCTTAATAAAAAAATCATATCACTTAATCAAATTTATTATCATTTTTGAAAGTTCATAAACTGTAAAAACTAGGATGGATAAAATCAACAAACACAACAAATATTTTTGAATATATAGACAAGAATAATTGAAACAATATAAATTTGGCAGTTGGCAAACAGATATGTAGACCACAAATTATAGGGTTTAATAGCGAGACACTTAAGATCAATAGTTTATAAAGAATGTAAAATTTTTAATTTGATTTAGACGCGTGCTACTGCAATCAAACATTAATTATAAGTAAATTTATTTGATAAAATGTCTGATAAATGTTCATAAAAATATAAAAAACCTTGTATAAATGACGTGAACAGCGATAAGTAGATAACTATCGGCCAGTCACATTAACTATTTATAACGAATGAGGATAAAAGAAAAATTTCCAGTTATTTTAAATATACTTACAATAAACAAGCACTGTGATTTGTTTTTCAGATTCACCCAACTTATTTGATGCTTTACAGGTATAATTTCCACCTAAAAATTTGAGAATAAAAAGTAGGAAAAGTTATATGTTACAATAAATCAGCTAAAAAATAATTATTGATTCAAATTCAAAGAAAAAATATAATTGTTAACATACTCATTTCTCGATTAGCTCTTATTAAATCTGTGTTCAATTGCTGATCAATGGTTTTGTCTAAATGTTGTTGACTTAATGACTTTTTGAGAAGACTAGTTGCACTCAGTACACGATCAGCTTTGTGATGAGAAAAAAAGAAATTAGACTAAGAAAAATAAAGCTACTGAAAGTTCAAACACATACTTGAAACGATTTGTTGTTCATTAAATTTGTTGTTTGTTTGACGTGACCAGGTGTAATAGGCTGGCGGAAAGCCGACTGCACTACAGCTGACTAATTGATTGGAAAGTAGTTGGCCTTCAAGTAATTCAAGTAATTCAGTGGATGTTTGAACAAAATGTGGTGGGGCTAAGATAAGAAGGTTTTGTTAATTAAGTAAATTGTTTTGCTTTTTAACAAAATTTCAATTGAAAATTAGATAACCAAATTTCTGAGTTTATCAAAATGAATTATCTCTAAAACTTACTTTCTATTTTAAAAATAGACGAAGATTCTACACCATTTCCAAAAATGTTCGATTCACTTCTGCATATAATCTGACTATCCAGTTGTAACAATTCAGCATCGTTAACAAGAAGATATGAAATTGTAGAAGCAAGTAAGTCGCCTTCAGCTAGTTGAACGATTTCAGAAATCGATGCACGATGATCAGTACCTAAAGTCATATTATTAATTAGCCAAGTAATTCTGCACTTTGGCTCACATTCCACCCTACAACTTAATTTAAGACTTTGATTATTTGATGGCCAGGTAATAAACGATGGTAATCCGACAATTAATTTAGGGGGTGCTGTATGATTAATCGATAAAAAATAATTTTAATAAAAAAATTTCAAATTTGGAAAATTTTTTCTTTGTCTAAAATAAATAAAAAAATGAATAGGAAACACAAAATAATATGTCTCTAATACTTATTAATTCTTCTGAAATTTTACATAATACGTAGTGAAGATTCAAAGAAAAAAAGCGAAAAAATGAAAAAAAAAAAATTTGAAAGGATAGAAAAGTTATTCGATTCTTTAATTCACGAAATAGTCTTTATAAAGTTATAACAAGTAGAATCGAACAGACTAATTCACAACAAAACATTAATCCATTGAATACTTGATCGCCTCAATAAACTTAAATAATTTTTGTTAGCGGAGAATCAAAAGCAAAAATAAAAAAATTCCAATGTAATTTTATTCTTCATTGAAGCTAAAGGTTTGCAACGTACAAATTCAGCAATAAAAGAAGAAAAAAACCAATCTCCAAAAATAATTACAACTTAAAAAAACCACATGAATAATTAAGCCGTTCAAATTTTAATCTTTGTTATATTATATTATTGAAATAAAATTTGATATTTATCGAGCACTAAAGTATATTAAAAATATTTCATAATCAGTTAAAATTTTTAAGACCCACCTTGTACTTTGAGATAAATTGAAGCTCTTGCGTCACTAAACTGCTCGCAGGTATAATTGCCTTCTGTTGTTGGTGTGACACGTGCAATAAATAATGAGTCACTGCCAGGTTCGCTATTATCAATTACTTCATTATTGAACCACCATTTGGTTAATGGTGGCTGATCTTTGAGACGATGATTATTTTTTGAGATGAGCTGTGTACAATTTATTTTAATGGAACTATCTTTTACAGCACGAATTACACCGTTTCCGTTCGAGTATGAAAGATGAGGTGAGTCAACAATTTTTTGATCTGTTAGAAAGTAAAATATATTAAAAATAATTTTTGATTTTAGAGAAAGTGCATTCTTAATATTATGTAACTTACATAATGATTTAGCTGCTGATATTGGACCAAAACGGTTGATTCCGTTGTAACCTGAACATGAATAGTTGGCCTTAAGTGTACTTTCAGTTAAATTATAAAGTGTCAATTCATTAATCTCTTCATTTAGGTCGTTCGTGGAAAAATAATAATTGGGAGTTGATGTAAAATGATTTCCGTTACGAAACCAATGTACCTTTAACAATCTTCTAGGCTGACCAGTTAACACAATGCAACGCAAACGAAGACTGGACTCTGTTATCCCAGTCAAAGCGGTTGCAGGCAAAATTTCAATATTGACCACAGGAGGAACTATTGTACGCAAAAGATATTTCGTTGAGAATTAAAAATTATTTAAATAAGAAATTAAACTGAAAAAGAAAAAAAAAATTCGAATATTCGAACATACTTTAAATAAAAAAAAAGAAATTAAGCTTCTGGGTTAGTTTTTGAATTAATGCTGATGCAAATAATTAATATAATAAGACAATTATGATGCTAAAAATTTTTTTAATTTGAATTTTTGTTCATTTTGAGAATTTTTACAATGTATTTCTTATGAAAACAAAATTTTAATTGTTGTTAAACTATGTTTTAATAAACTATATCTCTCATCAACTTAACAAGAAAAGGCAGAAGCAGTGAAGCCAAAAAAATTTCCGCTCTGTTTTACTTGGTTCGGCATAAAATAATGTTATGTAGTTTTAATAATAATTTGAAAATAATTCTATGAATAGTTTTTGTATAATTTTTAAAGGAAAAGTTTCAATAAGAAAGTAAATTCAACTCCTTAAGACTTGATAAATTTGTATCTAGAAAATCTCGAGGCCAAAGATGAAAATGATGGCTCAGGGAGATTCTCAAGCTAAATTTTTAAGTTAGAAGTTTTGAAAAACTATATAAGATTAAAAATGAAAGATGCGCTAATTTCTCGCAAATGCTTTTAACATCAACCCTATGCAAGTGAATCAAGAAAGCGGAAACCGAACAAGAAAAACTAAAAAAAATTTTATTCTAGACTTTCGTTTTATTGTGATTTCTAGCTGAACTTGGAGAAAAATGAACTTTGGATTGTTTTGTAAAAATTTTGAATTTTAGAATAATACCAAAGAAAAACGAGGCTTCAAAAAAATTTTTTATATCTATCTCTAGTTTTTTCTTTTTCCCATTCCTTAAAATTTGTAAAGAGAACTATTCAACTAATCTGTCTAATCTTTCTGAATGTAGTGGATCGTGTAAAAAATTGTTTATGATAATTGAATAAAAATTTTTTTTTATATTTTCAACTTCGTCATCCGATGTTTTTTGCTCTTTACGCACAGAGCGAAAAATAAAAATTTTTTAAATTTTATAAATGAAACATTCACTTACATTGAATATTGATCTGAAGAGATTTTAATGTTGCAGATCTTCCAAATGCGTTTCGAGTTGTGCATCCATAAAATCCGCTTTGATTGCGATTTAAATTAGTGAGCATTAACTCGGCGATACCGTTTTGTAGAATACTAAATTGGGCATTTCGACTGAATTGAACATTTTTCGTTAAAACAAATGGTGGGCTAACTACGCCACCGATTGGCGTAGTTGACTTAGCGGACGGATCAGCATGTGGTGTGAACGTAAAATAAAGTTCACTCAAATTTGTTGGATTAGAACGCCATTTGCAAAGAATAGATACTGATTGACTTTCGTTTACATCAATGTTATCAAATGGTTCCATCCAAACATGAGGAGGATCTTTGAAATTTAAAAAAAATAATTGATTAAATTTTTTTTTGCACCAAAAATTGGCTCTTCATTGCATTTTATTTGTTTCTACATTAAACTACCTAAAATATTGGCTTAAGGTTATTTAAAATAATTTTCCAAAATTTTTAATCCTACCTATTTTAGAATTCAATTGGATTAAATCTAACTAAAAACACGAAAAACATTTTAAAATTCTTTGAACCATAGATTTGGTGTTAGAAAATTCGAAAATTTTTTCAACTCAAACTCAAGAATTCACTAACCAAATGAGAAGATATTTTGTTATCAGAGAGAATGAGCTTTAACCACTAGTCATCTTTTATTCATTTTTGAAAAGATTGATACACTTCAATCGGAAATTTTAGCTTCTTTTTAAAAAGAAAAAACGAAAAATTTATAAAATTTGATAATTTAGAGAACCAAAGATTTTTTTTAAAAAATTCTTTGTATTGAAAATTCCGATAATTTTAGGAACATTTTATTCTTCAAACTTTGAGAAACAATTCAAAATTGAACTAGAGTAAAGGATTTTCTTTATCAGTCGCTATTTGTTATAAATGAACATAGAGAGACATTCGAATAATTTGCTCAATTGTATGGATTAGATAAGGAAAATTTTTGAGACACTTGCATTATTGTTTTTAGTTAACCGACTTTTTTCTTTTTCTATATTTCATTCCAAAGCAATGTGTTCTCAAGCTACTAAATTTTCAATTCTACACTCTAAAGTTTAATGCATTTTTATCGTCCTTGTTTGATCAGAAATTTCTTATTAAAAAAATCGAAAAGACAAAAATTTTCTCCATTTTTTCCCAAATTACAAATGCTAAATTATCAATCGACCTTGTTCTAATTGAGAAATTCCAAAATATGTGCGAAAATATTTATTAAAATATCTCCTAAAATATTGAACATTATTAATGATTATTAATTTTTTTCTATAAATAATCTAATCATAACCATTAAAAGAATAAAATAAAAATAAAATTTCAACTCTTTATATATTGAATTATCAAAAGATTTACATCTACATATTTAGAATGTAAGTTTTAGATCAGAAATAGCTGAACTAAATAAAATTTGTAAAATGAATGATGGCATATTATTTTTTTGGCTAAATTTTTTGGTTAAATTTATGGTTGTTTTATATTAATGGATTAGCATAAGACGCATTGAAAATTGCGCTGAGAAATGTTTTTTTTTTTTGTTTCTTGTTTAAAAAATAACGAGTAATAATATCCTTGATACATTAAATTAGAATTTGAGACAGTATGGTTGTCAGTTTCACCAAAAAGTTTAATGTTATTAGAGACACAGGCAATTTTGACATTCAAAATTAAATTAGGAAAAATTTTAGCAACTGTAATTTGTTGGGGGGAGTGAGGAGATGAAAAAGCAAATAAACAATGTTTATAAATAAAACTAATCAAACTAGGCTTATAAAAAAATGTCCTTTTGAAATTTTAAAACTTTTCGGTAAAGATTGTGTATTTTTTTTCTGTTTAAATAGCCACT
Source organism: Acarapis woodi (assembly GCA_023170135.1). NCBI lineage: Eukaryota > Metazoa > Arthropoda > Arachnida > Trombidiformes > Tarsonemidae > Acarapis > Acarapis woodi. The sequence continues at coordinate 12,454 of BLXL01000746.1, forward strand.
TAAATTGTTCGTCAAATATATTCTTGTAAAACAGATTTTTATATATTATACAATATTAATAAAATATTAATTACCACCTAATAAATTTAATTTGTGAAAATCATATAAATTTTATCTACATGATTTATATTAATTTTGACTCTATATAAATTTTTTTTTTCATTGAAAAAATATAATATATATAAAAAAAATTTGTTGTAAAAAAACGTATTTTTTTTTCAAATTACAAATAAATATCACTGAATAATTTTTCTCGATTTGAGTAATTATACTATTTATTTTTATCCATTTCATCGAATATTAATGAGCATCCAATAGTTTTAAAAATCAGTAAGTTCGAAAATTTCTTTTTTATATTTCATTATGTTTGTACTTTGATATTTTTTTAAAAATTTTATTACGCATTTAATTAATAAGCCGGAAGTTTGTGATCTATATTGCGAATCAACATTGATCAATTTTTAAAGTTTTAAATTTTTTTACAATTTTTAAAAAATCACTTCATATTCTCAACCGATCAAATCAATCTATTTTTCACATCAATAACTATTATACTTTTTAAAGAAAAAAGTTTAAATCACAATATTTAACCAATCTTTTCGAATGAAAAAAATCTGTGGGCACATTTTTTTAATAAAAAGTTTTACATACTTGACTGATATTATTTACAAACTATAAATATGTTCTATAGATATCGATCATTGATATGAATGAAGAAATTTTCATTTAGAAGTCTATTTCAATTTACGGCACATGTATAATTTATTTTACCAAATAATATTATAAAATAAAACCTGATCAATATCAATGTGGCTAAGGTTATAAGTCAAAAAAATTTTTTTTGTGTTTTGCTAATTTCTTTTGTGAAAATAGAAGTTATAAAATATATATTACATGCTTATTACTTATATAATTTTTAGTAAATAATACTCGATACATGAGATGTATTTAAGTTTATATTGCGTTAAGAGATTTATGGTAGCCGAGTTCGATATTTTGATAAAAAGATAGCCTACGATGTCAGAGTGTGAAAACTAATTCTTCAAAATTTTATTAATTGCAAGTGCAATTTGAAATAAAAATCGTAGCTAATTTTTTGACAAGCAAATAGCCTCAAAGGTGGTTTTTGACTTCATAAGTTATGGTAATGCGAAAGCAAATCCATAATTGTTCCTAAAAAAATTAGAGCAAATAAGAATTTATTTCAAATTTATAAAATATGAAAAATGAACCCAATGTTAAATTGTCGAAAAAATTTCCTGAATAATTTTTAAAAAAAAAATTACAATACAATATTTTCATTAGACAGACAAAAACGTCTAACGTGTATAATGAATTTTATTTTTATTAATACCTTATTACTCTTTTAAATTTTTGATCTGAATTTTTTTTCGCTAAAGAATGTGAAAATGCTTGAAATACTCTAAAATGTTTAATAAAATAGAATTTTCGAGGAAATTTTGGCAGCAAAAATAAAATTGTAAGAAAAATAAAGTCAAAGTGTAAAAAAAAGGCGGTTTGCTGATGATGTATCAAAAAAAATCTTGTCAATTAAAATTTTTTCTAGCAAAACGGATGAGGCGTCGATCTTTAAAGTCGACACTACGATAGTCAGTAAAAATTTTTCATATAAGAACTACCTATGTTACCTATTATTTTTTCGATGATTATAATTTAATCATCATGCGCTGAAATCAAAATGAACGTATATTATGAAGTTAAAATTCATTAATCATAAGAACTTGTACTTTTTTTCAGGCATTTGCAAAGATATGAAAAATATTTTATTTTAAGATTAAAATTTAGAGTATGTTTTCACAACTACAGACGGGAAAAAATTTTTCGTTAATTGATATAATATATAATATATATATATATATATATATATATATATAATATATTGTATACTGCACCATTTTTGTTGTAAGAAAAGGATCATAAATGGAAATAAATTAAACTAAGTGATCTTTTATTAGATTATTGTTTAAGATATCTAATCTTGTCAAGACGCACCTGTTTTTTGCAAATACAAATTTTGCTGAGTAAATTTGGTACGTGTGGCTGCTTTTTTTATATTTGAATTTAAAATGATGATATAAAAGAAAAATTCAGAATTGAAAGAATACTAGCCAATATTATATAATTAAAATGATAAAATAAAAGCTAAATTTTTTTATAAAACTAAATTCAGATTTAGTAAAAAACGGAAGGCAAAAAATTAAGTTTTACTAAGTAATTTTATTTTGAATATTTACTGAGTTAAGAAAAAAATTTAAAGAAATTTTGTTAAAAAAAACTTACATAAAACTTGCAATTGAATCGCTTGAAGAAGTGGAATTTCGTTTTTATTTTTTAATACATCATTTGTTCCTTTACAAAAAAATTCCGATTCATGGTCAAATCGAGTGGCTATAAATACAAGTGTTGAGCTGGTTCGATATGTACCATCATTCATTAATTCTGTATTTTCGACCGGAATCTGTTGAATCGGTTGACTGCGATTGAACCAGGTGATTGTGGATTTTGGTCTTGAACCATCCACTGTACAGGTGAGTGAGACCATTTCTCCGGCCACAACTGATGAAGGAGGTTTGATAATGTTAAGTGAAGTGGGTTTGACTGTAGATTTAAAAGAAAAATCAAAAGGTAAATTTTGATAATCAAGATTTTTTTTTTAAATTTTTAAAATAATCACGCCTCAAGATTTTTTTAGCATTTTAAGCAAAAAATTTTAGATTTCAAGTGCTTTTTCTTCTGTTTTCTATATTAAGAATTATTAAAATAAAAGCAAACAATATATCAGCAAATAAATTTGTTTATTATTTTATGTTTTGATTGCAAGTAAATTGTGCCGTAAACTTTCTAAAACATACTTTATATCGTCTTCAAAAAAAACCGAGAAATTTTTCTAGAAAAAAAATTCAAACATACAAAATAGTATCATATGACTTTATTTGTTAATCTTAATTTGTTGGGCTGGTATTAGTTTGTGTAAATGATTCGTAGGCTGTTCACGAATTCAGCCCACACTTTTTCTTTTTAATTTAATATAAGAACAAAAATAGATGCACATAAATCAAAGAATGCAATTAAAAATTTTGCTTCTTTTTTGAAAAAAGAAGCATCATACGCTGTGCGAAAATAATATTTGCTATAATCAAATCGTGTATAACCAGATTACTAAAATAAAGAGTTTAAATATTCTACAGTAAATTAGAGAATTTAGAAAACCTATTGCGAATTTCATATGATTTTCAAAGATTAAATTTTAAAAAATTCTCCTAAAAATTCGCTTCGTTGATCAAGAAAAAATAATTATATCATAATTATACCTTCTATTCAAAAATATATAATCGTATTAATTTATACAATAGATTTTTAAATGAAAATTTATTACTAAATTTACACTCAATTAGAATTAAAGCACCTTTATATGAAATAAAGAATATATAGGTGACAAGTAAAAAATTAATAACAAATTTGTTTGATTTGAAAAGAGAAAAGAAACGAATTTTATTTTTATTTTAAAATGCAAGCCTAATCTAAGAAAAAACCAAATATAAAAAATTTTTAAAATCAAATCGATAGCCTACAATATTGAATTAATATTTCGATATGTTAGAATGTGGTTGTTTATATATAATTTCTCAAATAAATCGCTAGGGACTTTAGGATGACTAATAAAAAAAAATTCGTTATCGAATATAAGATAAGATCAATCATTCGAAAAAACTTTTCATACCAGATTAAAATGATATAGGAACGATATCAAAGAATTATTTGAACAAAGATTGATTCATTTTTGGCGAGATTTCTTTTCTGTAAAATTTTTTTTCGATAAATGCTTTTACAAAGATGTTTATTTTAAACATGACTCATCATATTTATCAACAATGGTCATTTGGTAAAATATTTTGAAGAATTTTTTCGGATAATCAAATAGATTATTCTTTATTTGTATCCTTGTTAAAATGATATCAATATTCAAAACATTTGAATGGAAAGAATGCTTTTGATGAGTCATAGAATCTAAATCATCTAAGCGCAGATAATACGAGTGTATCGATACCCATTAAATTTTGGCGAAAAAAAAAAAAAAAAGAAAATAAAATTTATCATCACATTATAATATCTATTAGATGAAGAATGTGCTTGAATGGTTAATCATATAATATTCACAAGCAGACCGCATAAGGGTGAAATAATTCTTTTTCGTGAAACGTAAAGAAATAAGTGGAATGGAGAGGATGTGTATTAGTGATCAGTCACAGACTGTCAACAAATAGATGGTCATAACCTGAAAAAATGTTTTTATTAGTAAGTTTATGTGTAGTACACAGAATGATTTTTGTACACAAATACACATTAGAACAAAAAATAACAACTGCGAATCGAATAGAAAATAGAAATCTGCATTTTGGATTGTCAATTGGTTACACTCAATGTAGCCGCATTGATAGACTTTTTGTCAGGCAGTATGAATAGTTTATTGAGTTCGCCTACTCGTATTATTCGAAATGTCACTTTGCCTAATAAATTTGGATTTATAATGAATTTCTATTTTTTTTATGCACATTATTTACAAAAAATTCCCATTTAAACGGCGGTCTGATCATTTATAGAAATGTTATTTTTCTACAGATTTGAGCGGATGTCCTGACTTGAAATGTGTCAACAAGTTTAACATACTTCAAATAAAATTACATATATTAATTTTATAGAAAGAAAGCAATTGCCTGTGGTTTGAGGAAATGATTGAACTAATTAATGAAAGCAAAAAGAACTGACCATTTTCGCTTTTTTCTTTTAATATATTGTATAAAATATTTCACTTCAAAATTTATAATAATTTCCTCAACAATTCTAATAAATATATAATAAATGAATCTACTTGTGAACTTTGTTTTCATTTAATCAATTGATTTTATTTTAAAACTAATCAACTAGTTTAAAATATTTAAGATCATTTATTTTGAGAACGTTTCATTATTTATCATTATATTTCAGGGAAACAAAATCGCTAACATTAGGTAAAATTTGTCATATAAAAATATTTAATGAAAAATATGCTGATTTAAGCTAAAATTAACAAAACTATCATACTAAATTAATGGTACAATTCTACTATGATGTTGAAATAAATAATATATATTAAAAGCGAAAATGAACAATTTACATAGTTATTCAATAAAAATTTCGAAGCTAATACATTGCATATAAATAGTATCTTTTTTTGATACTATCGATCTCATTTGTAGTGGTTAATTCATTTTGCAGAATTTAAAAAATTTTTTAAATATTCAAAAAAGAGATATCGCGAATGATTAAGTTTCGAAATTTTAATGTTTCAACTTAGAACTAAGTAATAATTAGAATTTTTTTGAATTGTTTATCTGCAAATTTTTTTAGATCTAAAAAAATTCAGATGTTTTTCTTGAAAGAGTTACAGTACTATGTAAATTTTTATTAAAAGATATTAGTTTTGTTTGATACTGATAAAAAATTGGGTTAGGAAAATTTTAATTAAAAATTTTCGAACTTCTAAAACTTAGGAAAATGTAAGTGCAAACATAATGAAATATAAAAAAGAAATTTTCGAACTTACTGATTTTTAAAACTATTGGATGCTCATTAATATTCGATGAAATGGATAAAAATAAATAGTATAATTACTCAAATCGAGAAAAATT
>BLXL01000750.1:0-55482 GCA_023170135.1 Acarapis woodi
TTTACATTCATTAAATTAAAATCAATCCAGACTGCATTTATTATACTCAAAAAAATTCGTTCAAACAACCTCTTGTCAGGATCGGTAAAAGTAAATTTATTTTTTTTTTGTAATTTTAATCTGATTAAATATTATGACTCTTTACTTTTAACTAATGGATCATAAATTAAGAATAATTTCAAATGAATGTTTATAATTTGATTTTGATGCTTTATGTTCTGGTAAAGTAATTAATTCAATAATCAATGATTAACTGCTTAAAAATATTTAGAAATATATTTAACAGATACTTTATAATTTTATACTTCACTTAGATTTGTACAGTAAAAAAATTAAATTACGTTTATTTAAAAAAAATTTTTTTTCTTTACGATTTAGATTTAAAATTTTTTATTAAAGCTCAATTTTTACCTAATAAAATAAAAAAATAAAATAAAATAGTACAGTCAATCTATTATTTATTTTATTATAGACAATAAATTTTCTTTTATTTGAAAATGAAAAAAAAATTGTTCAAATTCTTACACAAAACAGAAAATTGTTATGCAAATTAAGCCTTTTTATTCATACTTCTTTTAGAAAATGGCTGATATAATTATAGCCCACAAACTTGATATCATATATATTTATTTTTAGTTTCTTTTACATATCTTTAAATAGTGTCTGAGAGGTTAAAAGTGTTGAATTGGCCATGGAAATTGAAATTCAATATTTTTTTGTAAAATTATCCAAAAAAAACTTTCAAAAAAAATTTATTTGCCATTAATTCTATCGAAAAATTTAGATTAAATTTTAAATCTAAATGATGATATAATAAAAATAGAGGCTTGAAGAAAAAGAAATAATTTCACATAATTTTAGTAAATATGGATTTTTCAATAGAATGATAAGAAATTCTCATTTAATATGTTCTATTTAAAATTAATAATATCAAAATTGACCGATTTATGTTTGATGGAGAAAAATGTTAGATTTTCTAGCTAAATGATTTGAGTGATTTAAATTTGTCATAATTTGTTGAGAAAAAATTAATGCTTATTAATTAATAAATTAATATAATTTTTGCGATGTAGCGAAAATAAATTAACATTTGTTTTACAGTTGTCCGTGATTATGATTTTGCAGCTAATAAGTATTTAATTTTGCTTCATCGAATTGAAGAAATAAAGCGACGTATATCATCTTCATGTTAAAAAGAATTGTTTTTAACAACATATTATTCTAATCGTTTACAAGTAATTAAGTAATTATTTTTTTAATTTGCACTGTAAAAGGATTGCATCAATTAGAAAAATACTTTGTTTTGATATAAAAGATTGAAATAAGGAGTATCAATTTATAAATTATTAATCAATAAATCTTTTTTTTCAAATTTATATAAGTATATTTAAAATCTAATATTTCAGAAGTAATATTTTTTCACCCAGAGAAATATTTGACCTTGTTTCTACTAAATTTTGACAAATATCGAATTAAATTTTTTAAGAATCGAAAGTACTTTATTTATAAAAAGAATAGACTAGATGCATCTAAAAAATTAAAGAAATTTTGCTAATTGATTTCACAAATGTAAAGTTAATGCAATATTTATTTATGACTAATAATTTGAAACAATAAGGCACATATATTTGAAATCATCTAGTCTTATATTTAAAATATTTGAATATATCATTGTGAATTTTCCAAAAATATGGACATTAACATAATAAAAATTTCAATTGGCAATTATCAATTATTATAAAAGTTTCTTTAAATTATCGAAAAGTCCGCTTTTAACAAATTATCTCTCATGATTTCGTTAAATGTTACTTGTTAGAGACATATCAAATAAGATATATCGAACTTTTTATGCATTATAGTAGGTAAATATTTACAATTTAATTAAATACGTATCAAGCAAATTATAAATTTAGTCTAATTAAAAAAACATCAAGCTTTAAATTTTTTTTTTAATATTTTTGTATCTAATTCTTAAAAAAAATTGAAATTAATTTATAAAATATTAAAATCTTTCAATTTCTTTTTAAGAGTAAAATTAATTGAAAGCTAAACCAGAAACTCTAAATTTTCATAATTGAGTGTATTTCCCGAAATAATTTGAGATGATTTAAGCTTTACAGATTTATTCTTTTAAAGAAAATCGATGGTTAATTAATAAAAAGATTAGAAAAAAACTATTCAATAATAATTTATATAATTATAATAAAAAAAATTTTAGTAACTCTTTATTTTTTACTGACTCATAAATTAATACTAATTTGTGGTGTCGAATTGCGAATTTTAATTTAGATTATATCATATAAAATAATCACTGTACTAAATGCTTCTTACAATTCAAAATGAAAATTATCATACCCGTCTAATATTACGTATCGTATATACATAGAAACATTCGTTAATTTTTGCAACATAAAAGAATTATTCAAGAATCGATTAAAAAATTTTTCCTTACAATTAATTTTTTGATTGATCAACAAATATTTATGAAAAATTAATATTGGTAACATATTATAGTTAAATTATTTCTTGAAAATAATTCATTAGTTTATTAAAAATATCAATTTGCATTTTTCTGCAAATCAACTCAAATAAAATAAAATCTAATAAGATGATAATCAATAAGTTGAAGAATTTTTTAGTTCATTAATTTCTTGAAACTATCTTATTTTTAAGATGATCATAAATTGGAAATGCACATATAAAAACAATTCAAAAAGATTTTTAGGAAATCAAATTTTCTTTTGATTGTGCTACAGACAAAAAAAAATTATTGTAAAATAAAAAAATCTTTTTTAAAGAAAATATTTTGCGACACTATTTAATCAATTTTTCTATTTCATTGAACATTTCAACAGAAACCAAGATCTCACTTTCACCTTTTAAAATTTTGGAAAATTAATTACATATCTCATATTTTATATGCTCGTTTGGAATAATAAAAATGATTCCATTCAATTTAGATTCAAATTTCTCTAAATATTCTTTTATCGTTCAAAATAAATTGCTTAAAAGAAGCATTCTGGAAAGCTTTTCAATTAAAATAATAAAAAATTCTCAGCTCTTATTCTTACATTATTTTGCGAGACATTGATTTCATCAATTTATCTGTTTAGATTTTCTAAACAGCCAAACTTTAATTTTGTCATAAAACAATTCTTTTTTATTTGTCAAAATTATGTTGCCATTATTGAAAAGTAGGTTTGATTAAAATTAAACTTCATTCCTCATTTAAGTTGGAAATGCAATCAGGGTGGTTTTTTTAAAAAAAATCTTCCGCTTTTTTCAAAACTTTGAATGAAATTATTGAAATTCTTACAGCACAGTAATTGCCATTTTATTTTTATGCTTTAAGAACAATTGAATAGTGGAATTTGCATCTTTCAAAATGATGATATCGAAAAAAAAAGATAAATATTTATTATTTAATCAAAATATTATTAATGAATATAAATTCAATTCTCATATAAAAAAATGAATATATAAAATAAATATATATAAAAATTTTTTATCAAGAAAAAAAATTAGAGAAATAAAAATAATAAATTACATAATTGGCTAAATTTTATAAAATTCACTTATCAAAGGTAATTTGAGATACTAACCTTAAGTTTTTTTTTCAAATAAAATTTCTTTTTAAAAAATGAATCTTACTATGTAAAAAGTCATAAAATATTTTAAAAAAATATATTTTAAATAAAGAGAATTTATCATGTATGTTGATTTATCGTAATTTTCAAAAAATATAATTGAAACTGATTGGGCAATAAATAAAAAAAATTGAAATGAAAACCTAATGAAAAAAAGTTTTACTTTTCATACTTCTTTGTCAACGGTTAATTTTTATCTTAATAATTCATGCCTATTGTATTTTTTTATTCAAATTTTGCCCAAAAAATTTTTTAATTGTTAAGATAAAATAAAAAAAAAACTGTCTTTAGGCAACACGCAGCAATTTGAATGAGAAAAGTAAATAAAATATTTTAATTTTTTTTTTGTTAAATTTTATATTTTATTTTTTTCGTTTGATCAATCAAACTTGGATCACCTAAAAATCCTGGAGTATACTTTTAAATAATAATAACTAATATCAGAAAATAAAGTATCCTGTATTGAAATTTTTGATACTTAAAGACAAGTGTTATAAAAAGAAAGTTTTAAGGTATCCAAGCTAGAAAAAAATTTATTTGAATAGAGTTTAAAAAAAAATTTTTCACAATCACAAATTCAATAATTTTAAAAAATAAAAAAATGTTTTAAAAAATGTCACACAATAATATATAATTGTATAAAAAAATGTGAATTTTTTTGCAATAAAAATTTTGTTTTAAATGATATAAATATCTTGACATGGCAAAAATATTAATTAAAAGACATGAAACTCGAACAAGATTTTTTAGCAAAAGAATAATGATTTATTATTTTAGAATGCAACACAAAATTAAAAATAAACATTTACTTGATAAAAATTTTTTAATATGAATTAGGGTAGAAATTATGTGATGCAATCAATCAAAAAATTAAATGGAATAGAGATTGTATTAAAATTTTAGAAAATAAATGCTTTAGTATTAATTGGGAAATCTATTGATGTATTATAATTTCAATTGATTAAATTGTCTATGTCCGGTTCGTATCGTGTTAAAAATATGGCTAATTTTGTAGATGAAAAAAAATAAATCGCATTTATATAATTGTTAAAGTTGATTTAGAGAGCGTTTTTTGTTAATTACTTCAAACCGCAATCATAAATTAAAATTGAGCCTAAAAATATTATATCATCTAAAGATTGAAATGTATGCTTATTGAACGATTATAAAGTGATCATAATTATTTAACTGTTATAACTAATAAATATGAGAATATTTTTGTCTTTAAAGTCTGCTTAAAATAAATTATACAAATTTATTGATAAGTAAGAAATTTTTGAAGATCTGACAATCATAATACTATGCTTACTTATCATTAAAAACGTGTGTCAATAATGTATCGAAAAATTAATGAATTTCGATTGTAACATTCAATATGCTAAGTTACACTTAAAGAATATAGCATTGAGAAAAATGTGTGCAGACTTGTAGTCATTTTTTAATATATATATATTTATTTTATTAAAATTATTTAATTTATGATCTGGTGTCAGACCGAATAAGACAGAAAAAATCCTAGTATGATCTCAATTTACGAAATATTTTAGAATCTTTAAAAAATTAAACACGGGTTCATTAATTTTAAATAAGTTTATTAAAGATTTTTTGAGAAATTATACACACGCCAATAAAGTTAACAATTTTCAAACACATTATCGTTAATTGCGATGATTTATTTACCGATAAGAGATAAATTAGATTGAATCAGACAGTCAATCGAATTTAAACAAAATTTGTGTTAAGGTAAGATCTTCAAATGTTTCAGTTTACAAGTTGTATAATCATATGATTTATTAAAAAAAAAAATTATCATAAAAAAATTTTGAAAGTTAATTACTTCTTGAGTTGTTTGATTCGCACGTACACAAGTATGATATGTCTAAAAAAGGTGAAAATAAAAAAGTTGATATAGAAATGATTTAAATGAATATTTTATTTCTAAAATAATAATGATAATCAAAAAAAAGAAATTTTTCTTTGTTTAGATGAAATTTTTTTTTTCAAATCTGTGATTGCATTTTAATGACAAGATCTCTTGACATTAGTTGGTATAGGAAAATTTTTTTTATAAAGTTAAAAATTGAAATTATGATTAAAGTGATCATTAAAAATTTCATTTTATTAGATATAGACTTAGAATTGAAAATGTCAGAAACTTATTTTTCATTATTAGAATTTTAGTTTAGCTTTCGCGTACCTCATCAAGAAAATTTAGAACTTGAAAATTTTTCAAAAGCTATCATGAAACTTTTATTTGAGAATTTTTGAGTAAAGTTCATTTCTTAAACAAGTTTATGATTTTTGAAATTAGCTTAAAAGACTTGCTTTATCTTCAAAATAAATTTACACATTTCTTTGAACCCTTTTTTAATGAACGATTTAGATTCAAAATCGATTGTCGAAGCGAACAATACGATACTTAATTGTCTTATTAGATGAAAAGCTATTAGAATAGCAGTAATTAATTTTCTTTTGTCCCAAATTTTTCTTAAATTTTTTTTATTTGCATTTGTAATTAATTTTTTTCTGTATTCAGAAAAAAGTAAATTTTGATTAGAATCTTCAAAATATTTCGTCTAATCTATTCATTGAAAAATCATTGGCAAAAAAATTTTTCTCCGAAACAGTTTTTAAAATTTGATATTCCAAATAACCAATGCATGTAATCAATACTCTTAATCTTGAATCAAGAACTCAAAAAATATTAGCTTCCTAATTAATTGAAATAATTCTTTTACAATAATTCATATGTATTATCAAAATTTTTTTTAATACTTGATTGAGAATTGATTGAGATTTACAATTTCGGCAAAAAAAAAACTAAAAATCTAATCGTGTCTGCTGCACAAACATATAATTTAATATTTCAAATGATAAAAAAAATTCAAATCATCTTTTTTAAGTTTATTTGGTTTTTTTTGTACTAATTTGATTCTATCAAAAATATATTATACATGTATTTAAAATTTTGTGATTTAATTGAATAAAATATGATTTACTTATATAATTATATATTTATTGCAAAATCAATCTTAAAGTATTGAATGATAGGATAAATTGATAACTACTTTACATTAAACTAATAAGTATTAAATATATCGTAAATTTAGTCAGGGCAAAACTTAGAAGTATAAAATGCTCGTATTTTAATTATCAAAAATAGCTAACAAAAAAAAAAAAAAATTTAATACTTTAATTGCGAATATTGCAATTATTTATCACATTGAAGGTTTGCAATAAAAATTTTTTTTAAGAATTTAAGTTTGATTCAATTTATCAATCTTTTGATTTTAATTCGAACCATTATAATTAATTTTAAGTATTCAAAAGTTTGATCTCTTATCACATGTGTTAAGTTTTATTGTTGTTGTTTTTTTAAATTATTGATTTGAATTCTTATATAAACCTAAATTTTTAAAATTTAAAATGTGCTAGAAAAACTTTTGAACTAAGTTCAAAAATAGTATATTAAATTAGAATATGATAAAATTCTAATAAAACTCAATAGAAAACTTGTGAGATTTAATTTTAAAATTTTTGATTTTTTTTTGTCATTTTATGCATATATTTGCCAAACCAATTTAAGTTCAGTAGTTTTTAAAGCCTGACATGTAATATAAGTATTAATTAGATGTAAGCAAATATTATAAAATATCTTAAATCTAAATTTATACAATTTGATCTTATAAATGTAATTTAATTTTATTGGAATAACATTCTTACATGAAAAATGATAATAGTGTAAAAAGAGAAAATTTTTTTATCTGTTTAATGCCTCGTTGAAAAAAAAGTAAAATCTTGATTGATAAGTTTGTAAAATTGTGCCCGAACGAATTTTTTCTCTGATTTCATTTATTTTTTGGCCATGATTTGAAATCTAATTAAAAAAAAGTTTAGAATCAATTTTTAAATTAAATTTTCCATATTGGAATTCAAAATTTTCAATTTTTTTCTGAGATTATAAGTTTCAAACTTTGGAATTACATATTATATGCAAAATTTTTTTTTTTTTGCTTTGTATAAAATAATTACGTCATTTTTCAATTATCAAATTAATTAATGAAATAGCGATTTATAATTTCAATTAAGATCAAGTTGAAATATTCAAATTTTTGTTCTTATGATTCAATTAATGTGCGTTTATTATTTTTTTCTTTTTTTTTAGATAATTTTTGTTACTTCTACAATTGTATTGATCAAAATTTGTCAAATTTTTATGGGAATTTAATTTATTCCTTTTATTACTTAAATCTAAATTATGAATTTTCTAAAATTTTTAGGATTAGAATATCATTATTTTGCAATCAAATCTTTTAATTTTTGAATCAAACAAAAAATTATCACGTTCGCAAAAGATTCGAATGAACTATTCAAAGACATACACATTCTCTTGATTCAAATAAAGTTATTGATAACAATAAAACAAAAAACATTAAATAAAAATTATTCAATTTTTTGAAATTTCTGTTTTCAAATTTAGATCAAAACTTAAAAAAATTTTGTTCCATTTTAATTTTTTTTTATGTCTTCAAAGAAACTTAAATATGATTAAATTATTTTACTTTGAATTGATGACTTAATTTGTATGAGAAATTAGAAAAATCTTTTGAGTCTGGAATACATTTTTTTACTTAAATTTTACAATTTAAAAAAAAAAAGATAATATTACTGATCCGAAATGTAAAAAATAAAAATTTCGCTTTAAGAATGTCAGTTTTGTAAATTGGTTTGAAGTGGACGAAATTAAGTAGGAGAGCCTTAAAATGATTTTTAGCATTCAAGTAACTGATTTGAAAAGTAATTTAGAGTTTTTAATTTTGTAAAATAAAATTTCTTAATTTTAAAACAGTAATTTTAATTTAATCTAATTTTGTGTTCTTTAGTTCTTAAAAGTCATAAAACTCACTGTAGGGCTCGAATTTAGAATAAAAATACCAAATAGATACATGAAGAGCGATACTTTAACGAAAAATGTGAATCTCAAAGGATTTAGCTCATTTTAATTTTTTATTTTCATTTTTATGATTAATTTAAGTTTTAGGCTAATGTACTTTTAAAAAAAAATTCTATTAATAATAGTAATATTAATCATGATTTTGATAATAATAATGAATTTATTTAAAAACTTGTCGCAAACAATTTGAAAATTTATATGTTCAAAAGATGATATTATAAAAGTATATAGTTACCCTCAAAAACATATTGAAACTATAATTCAAATAAAATGAGATTTTAAATTTGTTTTAAATCTTATGATCTCATTTGATTCTAAATCTTAACAACCAATAAATCAGTTTGTTTTAACAGTAATGTAAATGAAATCTTATCATAATGATTTTGATCATAATCAATTATAATCAAATTGAAATTCAATTAATTATTTGTATTTTATTTTATCTATTTTTTTTTCAAAAATTATATGAAAAATCAATAATGATTTTTTCTTCAGAAATCATATTGTTTACTAATTGATAAAATTTTTGAAATTTGCAGCATTTAGTTCTCTTGAACTTTTCTATCTTAATATTAATTCAATAATGATTGTATCATTTATCAATCTTGATTATTCAATGATTTTGCAGAGCTGTGTTCTGCTTTTTGGAAAAAAAAATAGTTTGAAAATTTAAAAAAACAAAGTTGCAAAGTTATCTTCAAAACAACACTTACCGATTCATCTTAAAAAATTTTAAAAGTCTTTTTCATCAAATTATTATTCAAAATACATTTTATAATTATTAATAAAATTCTAATTTTTTAAAATTTTTGTAGGTTGTTGAATCATTTTTTAAGTTTTGATCGAAATGTAATGAAGTTGAGAACCTTCGTTTGCTAATTTCATTAAAAATGTAAAATTATTGAGTGATTAATTTCTGATAAAACTTTAAAAGTGAATTTTCAAGCATTTAAAATTGAAAAAAAAAAAATTTAGAGCCAGAAAATAAATCAGAAATTTTTTTTATTCAGAAAAATCCATACCTATATGAACATTTCTTTACATAGATTCAGATATAATCAACAAAAATTTGATTTATTTTCAACATTTTTTTTCCATTTTTTTAAAAATGATTTTACAATAAACAGATAAAAATAAAAAACGAATCGGTAGAAATTTTATATTAATTTAATTGAGCAAAAAATTAAAACAAAAAATATAATTCATAATAGTTTGCTAGGCATTTTTTTTTCTATAAATTTTTATCAAAATTTAATAAGTTTTTTCAGTTGATAATAAAAATAAAAAATTAAAAACTTTGATCAATATAAACGTTCAAATAAATATTGATTTTTATTTCTTTTTAAGTTTGTGGTATTTCATGATACCAACTAGTGGAAAAAAATAATTACGAATTTATCTTCATGAAATTAGTATTCCGAAAATAAATATATCGAATATAAAAAAAATTTTATAGCGAAGACTTTCTTCACAAATAGCGATTATTAATTTATATGACTTTTCATTTTGATATCAGTAAAAATAAAACTGTACTACTTATATTTTATGTGAAAAATTTATTTCTTATTTTTTATTAATTTCTAATAAAAAAAGTATTGATTTTAAAAAAAAATTTGACTTGAATTTTAAATTTTAAGTCGAATTCTAAAAATAAGAAATTTCGAAAAATTTTAAAAAATCGTGGACGAAATATCACAGCATAATTAATTAAAAAAAAATTTGATTTTTCTTGACAAACAACATGATAGGCTTGAAACATATTTAATTTTTGATTTTTCTAAAAGTTTATTTATAAAGCTGCCTGAATTTTTCGCGCTGATTTTTTCGAAGAAATTTATCAAAATATTCTAATAATTAACTATGGAATCTTCGCTCTACCTTTTTTTAGAAATCTAGAGTGAGGGGATGTCTCCTTAATTTTACACAAAAACTGATAAAGCTTAACAGATTGTAAAAAAAACTCACCAAGATTTTTGTCAAATTTCTAAATGATTAAATAAAAAGAAATTTTTAAATATTTTTCAAATAATAAAACATGCATGAAAATTTTTTTGAAACGTTTAATTACACAAACTATTTGAATTACATAAAATTGAAATTTTACAAATTTCAAAAAGTTTTGTTTACTTAATTTTACAAAGTTTAGTTATTTAGTAAATATTCATTTTTTCAAGTTTTATGTGTTTTAATAAAAAATTGAAAGATTACTAAATGTTCTAATAAATTTAAAATAAAAGATTGTTTCCTTTTGTTTAAATAATAGCATATAATGAAAAAAAAAAAAAATTTGGTATCATGACTTTAATCATTTGAATTTTCTAAAAAATTAAGATATTATTTAAAATATCTGCATGATATATCTTTATTTTTGAAATGTTATTTTTAAAAATGATTATTTATTTGTTCATTAATTATTAATTTTATGCGATAATACATAAAATTTATTCGGTCTATAAACATAGATAATGAATTAAGTATACATAATAACTCACATTGAATTAATCTAATTATATAATAAATTCATCACTTTTTTTTCAATTTAAAAAAAAGTATCCAGCTTTGACTCATCGCAAATATTTTAAATAGTTCATAATGATAAAATTTAATAATATAATATTATTATAGTATTATATAATAATATAATAATAATATTTTAAATAATAATCTGTAATATGCGTATAATCAATTTGAAAAATTATTTTTGTGAGCAGTAAATATTTCGCAATTAAGATTCAATCATAAAATACAATAATCAATAATTTTTTAATCTCGTGAATTGAGGATGATTAATCTTATTGTTTCTCATATTTTTTCACACATATTTTAATTAATATTAACATATATATGACAATATTAACAAATTAATATTAAATCAAATAATCGATTTGTGAATGGCAATCACTTGGAAAAATATATTAGTAAAATTACTATCATTCAGTACTATAGAAGATATTCAATATCATACCTTTTACCGATACCTGCTTTTTTAATTATTTTTTCTCAGTTATTGTATAAAATTGACATTTGGCAATACGAATTTTGCATTCTTATTTATCCATATCATTTATGATGTTGAATTTAATGAAATTTATCATCTGCATTTAAATTTGGTATAATTAAATCGGCATTATTTTTTAATCTTTATTTCAATTATCTTTTGAGTGTGTTCCGTTTATCTTTTATCTTTTGTATTAATGAATCATTATTTTAAAATAATATGTACTTATTCGAATCAGATCGAAAATTGGAAAACTTAATTATAATTTAAGAGTGCATCAATTAATTCAAATCTATTATTCAATCTTGAGTAAGCATTTCTAGTGATAAAAAGATGATTAAATTTCCTTTTACTTGTTTTATATTCACAAAGTCAAAAATCTTAAAAATTTTTATGTCATTAATTGATAAATAAACTTGAGGGAATTAATCTGGAATGATGTTTATATTTTTTATTTTTCTTTCTAATTTATATTTTATTTCTCTTCTTTGATAATAATTTATTATGTCTTTGCTAATAATTAACAAAAAATTATTGAATTTAAATTAAAATTTCCATTTTTTGCCACTGTGCAGATCATTTCTTTATTTATTTTTCTTTATTACAACTTACTTTATACTAATAACCTTCAATCGACAAGTTTTTTTGATAATCAAGTTCAAAGAACATACCAAATTAGTTTCTTCTGCTGAAAATAGCTTTAACCATAACTTAAGATCATGTATTTAATTAGGAAGCTTATGACTAATCTTAAATAAGGTTGCAATTTCAGGTGCAAGTTCAACAAAAATTGCAACTTTGCCATGTTCATCAGCTAAATTTTACCACGATTTGATTGCTAAAATTTACATTAATGTTTATTCAAAAGTAAATTGCAGATTTTTTTGGCAATTTAGACTGTATAACAAACTAAGCAGTCTGAATTACTATTTATATTGCGAAACGCTGAAATGGATGGGTGATGAGAGACGTTCAAAGTTTTATTTAATTGATCAAATGATGGTTTATTCTTTATAGTGTTTGGGTGCTTTTAGTAATATCTGAATTGATTATTCAGTTCAGAATGGTTACTTCAATACGTCCACCTTATAATACATAACAAAAAATATTATTTGATGACCACCTCTTCGCTCGAATAGTTTCGTTTTGTTAAGCCAAGATGTATAAATATTAGAAAAGATTTCACTCAGCTTTCGACTAATTATTTCATGATTTTTATCATCTAGATATGTATCAATTTCACTCAACTTAACTCTCCCAGTCGTCAATTTTCGTTAGACATAGGCTAAGTAAAATAATGAATATGAAAAATAATTAATTGCAAAATTTGTAAAAATAAGGTGATTATTTTATTTATAAATTACTGACATATCATTGCATACCATATAAAAATATGATAACGATAATAATAATTGGCTATTTTTTCAAAAAGTAAACCAAGTTTTAAATGATTTATGATAAAATGACTTTTCTAATACCATCTGGGCGTACTTATTTTGTGATAAATAAGAAAAAATAATTCAAAAAGAAATTTTACTAAAAAAGACCACTCAAGTAAATATTTTCAAGTTAGTGCAAAATGGTCTAAAAAATTAAATTCGAAAACTTTTTTTTTTTAAAATAAATACTATTAATTCTCCTTAATAAAATAAAATGCAATATGGTGACAAAATTAAAAAAATAGTAAATTTGAATCAAAAAAAAAAAATGACGAATAATATTGTGATTAATCTAATGAAATCTATCCTAATATAAATTACTAGATGAAATTCTTCAGTTCACATGTCTATAATCAAAAATAAAATATTGAAGATTGTTCGCATTTGAAGAGAATTTCTTACAAAAAAAAAAACAATATATATTATATACATTGAAAGTTAATTTTCTTATAATAATAATGAAAATAATTGAGAAAATATAAATCAATTTGAATAAATAACCAAAAAAACTTCAGTCAAAATGTGTTTCCATTTTTTTCTGTTTTGATCTGTAAATACTTACTATAATAAATTTATTTTATAATGATCAGATAATCATTAAAATTATCATATTACAAATACTTAAGAAAACTGAATAAAAGAGTTAAAGTTTCTTAGATATATTAAGAAGATAATCTTCTCTTCAATTGAAATTACTGTTTATTAACACTTAATTTCACTCTCAAAAAATATGTCAAAAATAAATCATAATATACTTTCACTTATCTTAAATTCAAAACCACATTTAATGTAATTTTATTTTCTCAATGTACAAAATATTAACAAGTTATAAATCATGTTCGGCGAGTTGCATGGAAAATAAAATAATTCGACTACAAAAAAGTCTATAAGCTTATCTGATTTGGAGGTAAAACAAGAGAAAGTGAGTCGTATAATATACAAAAAAAACTATTGAAACATTAAAATATTATTATTATTACAAATAGGAAATTCTAACCTGAATTTAAATGATTTTGAGCTTTGTAATTAATTTTGATATTAATAATAGTTATTTAAAAAATATTGTATCACCTGATTCAAAGAACAGTAAATGACAAAATTTGTCAAGCTTTAAAATACTTTACTTTTAAGAAATGACAGCTATAAAAAATAATTTGACCACAATGTGCAAACATACATATTACAATAGACCAATTCTATCGCAATTATTATTATAAAATAATTATTTGAAATTACTTGAAGAATTTTTGCAACGTATTTCACGCTAAAAAATATTTAATAGAATTTAATTCATTGAAAAAATTAGATAACATATAATAGATTATTTGTAAAATATACAAATCTATATTTTTGCATCTAAGCATTTAAACATGAAAAATTTTAAAAAAAATAGACTCTCTCTTTGATAGAAAAAATAGAATTCATAATTTGAATTTGTCGAAATTGATCTGTAAAATTATTAAGAAATTAGAATTTATTTATGTAACCAAAATGCTTCACTATTGATTATCCAATTATTTAAAAAATGGCCCGACGTTAGCAAACCATTTGAATTTGTAAATTGACCAGTTCCATCATTAGTTGACTTTTTATTTAGCGTTTTGATTGCCTTATAAACTTCATCCTTATCTTGTCCATCGCTTTCATTTTCGTGACTAATTATTTCGTCTTCTTCAAAAATGATTTTCTTGAATATTGGGACATATTTTTTGATTTTACACAAAATATTAATCGTCTCTTTAGAACAATCTTCACGACTTTTTGAACATGTTGATATAATGATGGAAGGTTGACTTATCTTAATAGTACCTAATCGATGCGCGACATAACATCGCTTTATTTCATTATTTTCTTTCATAACTCGATCAACTATTTCAATTATTTTTTTAAATGCCATTTCCTCATACGCTTCATAATAAAGACCTTTAATTGGGATCCGATGTTCATCAATAATTTCATAACTTCTGTTTTCGATTAGTATTTTCAGTGAAGAAATGAAATAAATTTGAATTAATTAAGATCATCATTTTCAAATGATCGCTTATTTGTAGTTAAAAAATACCTAGTTGTGCCGATAAACATTGAATTTCCACCGCAATCATTATGACTAATAAATCTAAACGATGAATTCACGTCTAGGAGATCGTTCGTCAAACTTATAAAAACGTTTTCGTTTGAATAAATCATCTTTAAGTGTTCGCTTGTTTTCTAAGTATAAAATGTACAATGATCAAAAAGAAAAATTGATAATATAAAATTTCATTTCTCACATCTCTAATTAAAGCATATATTTCAATGATTCACCATCATTTGGCGGTAATTTATGAAATTCATAATCACTTAAATTTTTTATGAACGATATGTTTGTAAATCTAGAATATTGGAATAAACATATTCCGATAAATCACAAAAACTGATTGATATAATGAATCATTTATAAATCAATATATTTAAAAAATGAAATTCTTTTTCTAACTTAACGAAGACTAAACGATTAGACTAAAGCTTAACGTTTTACCATTGTTTTTATCTAAATCATTTAAATTAATTAAATTTGACTTTGTGTCATTTACATAACTTTGTACAGCCTCTGAATCCAAATAAAACACATGAGCATTTTCATTTTCATCTGACTCATTTTGTACAGTTAAATTTTTGTTGATTTTGTTCAAAATTAGATTCTTATCATTAAGCTGAATAGGTTTGATAAGGTATTGGTTGTTTGCTAATGAGTGATTATTGATAAACACTTGAACATCATTCTTATTGCTTAAAATATTATTCGACATATTATTAAATGAGTTTGTGTTTGATAAATTGTTGGATAAATTATCTAAAAGATTTTTAGTCGATGAAGTAGTTGATAAGCGCGGAGGCGATAATGTGTTCGATGAAAAGTTATTAAGTGACGGATCAACGGATAAATTAGTGTTTAATGAATGACTATTGATTACATTAGATATTAGATTAGTTGATGTTTGAGTAGATGCTTTTGTTACAGGCAAAACTGTTTTGTTGATGATTATGTTTGCAGGGACGATTTTCTTTTCATTTGATATTTGTTGATGACCTATTAAAATACTACCGGGTGGATGTTTCGAACTAAGAGGAAAACTTGTCATAATATTTGAATGGCCTACATTTAGTGTAGAGATAGTGTCAAATTTATTCAAATTAAAAGGTTTCATAGTCTTATTATTAAACCCAGTTGAATCAACTTTCATACCATTTTCGTCAATTAAATCTCTTTTAACCTCAATTAATTCATCTTGCACGTTCTCGACTTCAAATTGAATTCTCTTGTTGACTTTATTAAGATTAGAATCTTTATCTGCGGTTGATCTGACGCGTTTTTTTGAAGATTTTTTAACAGATTTATTTTCATTTAAATTAACGTGACTTATTTCATCGTTTTTGAACACATTCAAATCCAATCGTTCATATTCGATCAGCCTACTCACTAAATATTCACGTTGAATTTTTAATTTCGCTATATCTTCATAATTTGCTTTTAATTTCTTGTCTAATGCTCCATTATAAAAGATCATTTCTTTGATTAATCGCTGGACTGCTGAACATTTCGATTTGTATCGATCATCGTATAAAGCAGTATTTTGATTTGCTTGATTTGAAGAATTTTCAATTAAATCATTTAAATTAATTGGATTCGACATTTCTTTTCTTTAATTAATCAAATTTAAGACCAATTTTATAAATCAAAACAATCAATAGCTTGCTAACTTTCAAAACAAATCACTCAGCGCCTTTTGTCTTCTCTTT
Source organism: Acarapis woodi (assembly GCA_023170135.1). Lineage (NCBI taxonomy): Eukaryota > Metazoa > Arthropoda > Arachnida > Trombidiformes > Tarsonemidae > Acarapis > Acarapis woodi. The sequence continues at coordinate 16,819 of BLXL01000750.1, forward strand.
TGAAACACAGCTAAGAATTCGCTCTAAACAAATTGGCAAAGCGCGCGCTTATTTAAAATTTTATGAATTTCTGTTTGTTTTCTTTCTCTTTCTTATTCTAAATGGTATTTACGAATAAATTAGATTTTATTTTTTTATCTTGTTATAATGTAAATTACTACGAAATATCATTTGTAATCATGTCGAAATATTCTTCAGTGATCTAAAATTAAATTTAAAAATAATTGTAAAAATAAAGTACTATTCTATTTCTACTACTTAAAAGCTTTATACTCAAACTTTAATTTCAACTTCAAAACTTATATATATATTTATTATTTTACTGAAAAAATTTAAAAATTAGTAGTTGTGAACACGTGAATTTGTACAAATTGGGAAGATCATTCTCATTTTATAATTTAAAAATAGATAAAGATTTGATTTTAAGTGAAAATGTATTCGGACATTCAATTTTATGAATTTTATGATTCAAAAAATTTAAAACATCACTTTGATAAAACATATACGATTTCAGGTTCAAAATTTGACAAGTTTAATCAGAATTTAAATTTAAATCGTAGTCAGGATGAATTTGAAAATTGTTTGATCAGCGCTGAAGAATGGAAAGTTGAGGATTTGTCATTAATTGAGGAAAATGTTCTAGGAATAAAGAGTCGACTTAGGGACTACAATTTAAAATTTTGGTCATTACACACCAATAAATTTTGTCTTCTAAATATTCATGACTGTTATTCTTCATTTATAACTTTTTCAAATGATACAAATTATCAGCAAAAACCAGAATTATTTACAAGGTATATTTTCAATTTATAAATATCAAATACAAAATTTTTTAAATTTACCATTATTTTTCTAAAAGAGCTTGGGTTAAAATGTATGAAATTCTTACTAAATTTAATATCAAAGATAATCTTGTAAATAATTCAGACGAAATTAACTTCTTGTGTCTTTGCGAGGCACCAGGTAACTTATTCCATAAGAGTACATAATGAAATTAACAAATGATTTTTTATTTTAGGTGCATTTGTAACATCAATTAATCATTACTTTAAACTCTCGTCACCTGAATGTATCATTAATTGGATGGCTACTTCACTTAATCCATATTATGAAGAAAATGATTGCCACCAAGATGCTTTGACCGAGGATTGTTTTATTGAGCAGACCTTCGAGAAATGGTATTTCGGTAAAGATAATTCTGGCGACATTCGACAATCGAATTTTCATTACTTTTTTAAAAAAGAATTCGAGAAAAGTTTGGGAAAATCCGAAATTAAGATTCACTTAATAACATGCGATGGAGGAATTAATAATATTGAAGCCCCTGAATTTCAAGAAATCAATTCGTTCAATTTAATTTTGAATGAAGCAGTTGTAGCTTTGAATTGTTTGTCAAATGGCGGCCATTTGATTTTGAAAATATTTTCATTTTTTAATTGCAAAACGATTTCTTTAATCTATTTTTTGGTGAATGTGTTTGAGAAGGTTCACCTTGTGAAGCCAATTTCATCAAAAGAAGGAAATAGTGAGATATACTTAGTGTGTATGCATTATCATCTTGACAGCAATATTCATTTAATTGAACATGTCACTAAACGATTTGAAAGGCAGAAATTTTCATCCTCGAATTTATCACATGTTATTTTATTTAAAAGAGAAAAAATTCCTCCTGAATTTATAGACGAATTGATCGAATGTGCACACTTGTTTGCTCAACATCAAATATTATCAATTAAACGCAATATTTATCTATTTGAAAAAAATGATCGAAATTTTTATTTCAAATACAAAAAACTTCAGAAAGAAATTGACTGTCACTTCCGACAATTGGTGAAATTACGACCAATTAAGATTGACGAACAAGTGGTAAAGAAAGTTTATCGAATCACATCAAACGAAAAAAATTATTATTATTTTGGTTTGAATAGAAAAAAGTTGTTAAAGTATGATCCACGAATGAGTTACAATGAAATAATTGCGGAAAAAATAAAACCGGAAAAAAAAATACATAGAATACGTCTACTTGTTTCATCATCTGTCTATTTAAATTCCGAGAAAAGTGTATTTGAGTATTTCAATAAATTTCATTCATTTAATCATCTTTCTTCGATGATATTAAATGTCGATAAATTTATTAGACAACCAAAGAACAAAAGTCAAAGACAGAAATTGTATTTAAATAGCCAATTATGTTGTGTTAATTTGTTTAAATTGTATACTGATTTTGATTTTTTAGGTAAATCAATCAGTATTAATGATGCTCAACTAACCAAGAAATTAGATCAAAATAAGAAAATGATTTTAAATCAGTTCAAAAATTTATTTTCATTAGAAAGTGAATTGTTAAAAACATTTAGCCTCATTAATCACATACAAATAAATGATCAACACAGTTTATCATCCTTATTTGTGAATGTACTAGAAAATTTTGGCCGAAACGTCAAAAAATATGAACATGTGCAAGAATTTGAAGAAACTGACATTATTCTACATCTTATCGATTTATTTAATTTAAATGACGAAAAAATTTTAAAAGATGAACATTATTTAGCGAATATTTTAGTGTTAAAATTAAGTGAAATAGTGGATTTGTTAAAATTTAATCATTTTTTAATTATTTCTTTACCTAGTTTGTATTCAAGATATATTTTTGGTTTAATTTATTTATGCTCATGCCTATATAATGAATTCACTATATCGCCCTTTTATTTAAAAGCTAAAAATTTAAGATCTGGCTTGTTACTCATATTTACAAACGAAAGAAATCATTCTAAAATATATATTGATGAAAATTTCGAAAATAATATCGGAATAAAAAATATGTTGATCAAAGATGCAATTGAATCAATATCTGAAAAGTCAATTGATAAATCAGATTTAGCTTTTAGCGAATGTGATTTCAAGCTAAAGAAAAATCAAGTAAAAAATCGAATACTTGACTGTTGTAAGTTTGCTGAATCGGATATACAAATTCTAGACATTCTTGGTATCCATAAACTATTAAGAAAAAAAGAGTATGTCAATTTCTTGAAGCTTATTATTTTAGCTAATAATATAAATATTATTGAAACACTAAAACTTAAAATAGATCTTTCGGGAAACTTGTAAATTTTTCAACATTTCTTTAAAAATTTTTTTGGTAAATTTATATTCACTCTAACAATCACATAAAAAAAATTTGCTAAATATACTTCAAATAAATGATTATTGATCAAATTTGAAATTTCAAAAGAATAAATTCAAAAATTAATCTAAATTATATTACATTATTTTATGATTCAAAGAAAAAAAAATTTCTTGGCCATAAAATACACAAAAACCAAATTTATGTAAATTTATTATTGATTCCCGCAAATATCGAAACTTTCAAATCTAAAATATTTGAAGAATTTTATTGAGGAAAAATTAGAAAAATTGATCCTAGTTTAGCTGATAAAAAAATTACGTAGGTTTTTGACTTTTTAATATTTTGTACAACTTATGAATGTGAATTATTTATTCGCATATTTTAGACAATTATTATTAAAAATATCTGGAATAAAACAGTATATTACTAATTTATACTCATTCAACTAAATTTAATCCATCAATATAAAAAAATGTTTACGGATTCGCAAAGTGTAAATAAAATACAAAATAGTTCGTTTTTCTAATACAGTTCATAATTAACAAAATCTTTAATTTCGAACCATTAGAAGAAATTGAAAATTTATAATCTAATTCAGTATTGAAAGTGTAATTATAAGTAATAAAAGTAAGATAATAATAATTTAAAATGAATATCTTGTAAATATGTAATTTGTATTTAAAATTTCAAATTTAAGAATACAAAAAAATTAATTTAGGTCAAGTTCATTATAAAACAAGAATATACATATATTTATTTGATTAACCTGCACGTTTTTTTCTGACGAAAAAAAGGCAAGAAAAATATTTTTTAAAAATCCAATTTTTTATTATAAAGTATGAAATTTAAGAATTATTCAGAAAAAAATTATTCAAGCTTCTTACAAATAGTTGAGGTTATGTAAAAAGTAGAAGTGTATGTTTGTTGAATATAAAGTTTTTTAAATATAAAAGTAATTGAAAAAAAATGTTAAAATAAATGCCACTTAAATTGTATTAAATTTGATGTCAAAATTAAAGTATAAAAAAAAATGATACGTTTGAAGAGAGAGAGAATGATGTGAATTCAACGTGATTCATAAAAATGCTTTCGCAAGTATCATAAAAAAGTATGAATCATATAAATAGACAAAAGCGAAAAAAAAAATTCAAGATTGAGTTTAAAAATGAAACAACCTATTAATGTTATAATTAAAATTAAATTAAAAATTTTCTTGTTGACCGTGTGTGATCATTGATAATAAATTTAAGGCTATATATTTAGAAAAAAAAAGATTATTTACAAGAATTGAAAAAAATAATAAAAACGGTGTCACTGAAGAATAAGTAACACGTTTGAGAAGAAAGGTTTTGTAATAAAATTTAAGAGTCATGTTCTAATATGCTTAAAATGCTAAAATTATAAATTTTGTAAAAGATAAAAATTATAAAAATTTTACACATAGAATTTTCAAATGGATAGGAATTAAAAAAAAATAATTTTTCTTAAAAGTAAAGGTAAGCTGGTGATATTGAAGATTTTGAAAGGTTTTTTTTAAACAAAATGAAAATTTTTGATTATTGAGCAAAATTTTTTTTCGTTGCCTTAAACAGATATCAATTAAATTTTTATTTTAACCAAAAGAGCTAATTTAAATTCTATCTTTAGAAATAAATTAAATCGAATTTCGACTTGATGGAAAAAAGAAAAATTGTGACGAAAAATTTTCAAAGGTAGAAAAGTTAAATAATTATTTAGGCAAAAAAAAAAGAGAAAAATATTCAAAAGAGTTTTAATATCTAAAAAAAAATAGTTAAATCTATGTCATTTATTTAAAAAAAAAAAGCGAAAAAATTTCAAAAATAATCTTGTAGATCAAGATTTTCAATTTGAAATATAAATTTGGCAATTGAAGAAAAATCACATTCGTTTGCTCAATACTGATTTGATTTTTTACTTATCATCAAACTATTCAAAGTTGGAAAGTGCTCTTAAACAAGAAAAAAATTGAAACAAAAGAACGGGTGCATACATATAGGTAGTTAATTTTTAATTTTTGATATGAATTTTCAAAAAAGAAAAAAAAATTCAACAGTGTTATAAACAAATGGTCAATTTTGAAAAATGAAAAATGCTAAAATTTAATTGAAATGTAGAGGCAAAATGAAACAAATTTTTAATCTTAATTATAATCGAAAGAATGAATCCATGGAAAATGAAAAAAAAAAATATTGAATCAGAATTATTCTAATTACTATTTGAATGGTGTATTTAGTTCTTCGGAAATTGGTTTATAATTTAAAAATTCTTTTCAATAAAAAAACTTAATTCTAATTTAGAATCTAAAAATCGTGAAAATTCAAATAAAAAATCAGTAAAAACAAGGAAAATTTTTAAAGCTAATTTTAGCTATTTTTGAGGTAAGAGGTTTAGGAATTGAAACAATTTTATAAAAAACTTGATTATTTTCAAATAATTTATTTGCTAGAAACATATATGGACATAAATCTGATTGCTGTGAATTGAAATCTTTTTGTGAAAATAGCATTAAAATCAAACAAATTTTTCTCATTTTCTTAATAAAAATTTAAAATAGAAGTTTTTTTTTAGAATTTTAAATTTTATTTTGCTGAAATTTTATATAAATTTAAGATATTCTGAATAATTATAAATAATCAGAAGGAATCTTAAAAAGACCGAAAAATTGCACTTTATAAACTTAAAATAGAATGAAGTAAACCATCAATCAGGTATTTGATCTAATTGAAATAATTTCGAAAAATTCAGAAGGAAAATTTTAGTGTTCCGTAAAGGTAAAAAAAAGTTGCTTTTCAATTTTTAAATATTCAATCTAGATAAAAATTAAAAAACAGTCATGCAACCGTTTTAGATTTTCTCAGAAAATTATCAGTGTTTAAATAATCTCAAAAATATGAATAGAAAAATTCGATAGACCAAATCAATTTTTCATCATTCAAATTGATTTCGTTTAATTAATTCAGTTTCGAATGTCAAAAATACTGAATGATAGTTAATACTGAATAATCTAAGGGTGAAGGATAAAAAAATAAATTATAAATTGAGAAAAAGATGAGTAAGTTTCGAAAATAATCAATTTGTATTAACAAGATGACTAAGTATATGAATTTGTGGCTAAGTAATTAAAAAGAGAAAGAGAAAAAAACGAGAAAACATTTTTGAAATTGAAATAACTTAAAACGACAGTGTGGCCAACATTCGATTAGCGGGTCATCTTTGGAATCGAGTGATTCGAAAATTGACCAGAAAAAATACTAATATTTCATAAGTTAATTTAAGTTGATTTAATTAAGAAATTTTTTGTATAGATTAGTGATCGCTCTTGTTGCATCACTATATAATGGGCGCTTTTTACTAGTTGGATTTAATGAACTCTTGAATAATTCATCAATGCTTGAAACAATGTTACTTGAAGAGGCAAGTAGTTTACTTGGTTTTGATTTTGTCGGTTGAGTTAATTCTGTACGCAAAATAAGAAAAATTAAATTAGCAAAATAATGATATAGACTTAATTAATATTATATTCGAGAAAAAAGTGGTAAGAAAATTGACAAATAAAATAAATGAATAAAATAAAACGACCAAATTTATAAATTAAAAAATAAATAAGATTTATAGACAATTATCGAATTTCTTCGTGTTTGATTTGATGAAACCGATATTTCTAAATGCGATTCGATAAATAAATATGTGTCATTAAAATGGTTTAAAAATTTTTCGAGTAAATAAAATTTATGTGAACTCAAAGTAATGAAAAAAGAAGATGCAATACAATTTTTTGACGATAAAAAGTCGGTAATAAAAGATAAAAAATTAATTATTTTTTATAAATTTAGAAAGTAGTAGTCAAATAACATGTCAAAATTAGACGAAATTTGCAATATAAAAAAAATGATTTTAAGAAATAGATAATTAATTAAAAAAAAAAATTTATTCTGATAAAAATTTTTTAATTTCTTAATAATCTGTTTGCTAGAGTTCAAAAGTAGCATAAAAATGTAGAAAAAAAAATGAGTTGGTAAAAAAACAGCACTATTAGCGAAAAAGCAAATGGAACTCAGAAAAGTAATCATTAAAACAGAATATCTAATTTAGCAAATCAATTTTTTATTTATTTTGGTTTTAATTTAATTATTAGTTAGAAATAAGAATTTTGTTTAAGTAGAATTTTAAGACGAAGAACTGAATTTTTAAGAAATGAATTTGAAATTGGTTTCATTCGCTTTTATTATTCAAAGCTAAAGGCAAGTTGTACATCCTGACTAGAGAAACGAAATTTGAAAATGGTACCTGTATTATCAATTTCTATAACTTATTAACTGATAAGACTTTCCAGACGATGGAAGTATGTTTGAATTGCTCAAAGTCCATTTTAAAAAGTTTATATTATAAATAAATCAAATATCAAGAACGGAAGATCAGGTTTAGTGCGCACGATTGGCCTTTTTTTATCGTTTCGAGCAAATGGAACTGAATGTTTAGAAATGAAAAAAAATTTTTGTATTTGATTCGATTACCAATCAATGCATAGAAAAAAAAACTAGTCAAGGCCTGTCAAAAAAAAATTAGCTCTTTGAAGAGGAGAGTAAGTTATACATATAAAATAATGATATATTTTGAATTCAATTTGCGCTTTTCACTTGTCTATTTCACATGTCTTAAAAATGAATTTTTTAATGTTTAGAAAGATAAGTTTTTTAAAAAGATAGATCATTTTCACTAAAATAAATGATTACTAATTGATTAATATAAACAGTTAAAGATAATACAATTTTATCATTAATGATAAGTAGTGTTCTATTATTTTATGTCAAAAAGCGGTTTGGTAGTTTGATCGATCAGTTTTAAGTGAATAATAGGAGAAAAGTAATTTAATGGAAAAAAAACTCAAGTATTCATTAATTATTAATTTAGTTTGGTTTTTTAAGCACTTTTTAGTAATTTATAAATTTATTAGAATGAAGAAAAGATAAAATTCTACAATTCTAAAATTTTCTGAAACTGTATCTGTTTAAATGGTTTTCAAATTAATAAGCATTTATTTTTAACACACACAACTAGTCTTCACTTAAATTAATCCACTTTTTCGCCTTAATTTTATTCATTAGGGAATTAATTTAAATTTTGATACGTTTATTCTTTGGTCGGTCTTTAAACTTGTTTTAAACTTAAATTTGCAGCAATGAATCAAAAAAATTCAATCTATATTCCGCTTATTTTTACTGTTCTTTTCACAGTCAAACTTTAGGTAAATGAATTCAAATAATAATTTTTTTTTAAATTTGTTTTTGCAATAAAAATTTCTTCATTTTACAACTCATATTTATTAAATACACCTTAGGTTACTTTAATCCTCTAAGAAGAATTTCTAAATTCAATATTAAAAAAATAAAACGAAAAAAAAAAGAAGAGGTCAATTCAAAATCAATCAATAATTCTTTTTTAAATATTTAATGAAATTAAATCAAAAGTTTTGAGTTAAAAATTCAAAATTCTAAGCCAAATTTGAGTTAAATTTTTAAACACACAAGTCAATGAATTAGTTGAAAATTGAAATTTGATAGATAGATTTTGCAACTTAAAAACTCTAAACCTGATATTTGAAATTCTACTAACCTGGTTAATTTAAAACAATAAAAAAGAATAAATTTTTATTTGAATTTTCGAAACGAGAAAGTGGGCCGGTAAATGTAGAAATGTTAAAGAAATAGAGAGAGTAAAGTTTGCAGATTATCATTTTTATGCTTTTTATTACTTAAAAATAAGAAGAGATGAGAAAGGGTTAAATATAATTCATCTGTTTAGTTTCGAATAATTTAGAACTGTAAATTTCAAAGAATTATATAATCTATTATGATTTATAGCCCAAAATTTTTTAATTTTTTTCGCTAAAAAAATATTTTAACTTTTTCGTAATATTTAGAATAAATTTTTTTTTAAAAAGTACAAAATAAAATTATTATAAAAAAAAAAAAATTTCTAAAACGAAAATCAATCTCAATATAAATAAATTGAAAGTTATTTGAGCGCTCTAGACATAATGATACTTAAAATTATTATCTTATACCATTAAAAAGACATTGAATTTATTAAGTATTCTTTTATTTGAACTACTATATCCTTTATTTGCCTAAATGGTTACCATCATATTTATGACCTTTAATCGAAAAAATTTATGTTACATAAATTTTAGAAATAAAATCATAAAACTTTCAAGTTGTGTCAAAATTAAAAGTGAATCGGTTTAATTATAACTCGATTTGTTGAAAGTTAGATTACATTCATTTTCTTTATTTTCTGAAATTCATGCTACTAGGGATCAAATTAAATATATGAAATTTAAAAATGAATTTTACTTGATGAGAACACAAATAGTAATTGAGATGGTCTACTTTGAATAAATTATTCGATTTGATTATGAAATTCAAGTTTGAAAAGTTTTTTAATTTTATTATATTATATTGCATTGAAATTTAGTGTTTAAAAAATTGATAAATGATTAGTCCTATTTATTCAGATACCAATTTATTCTAAAGAATTTCAAATATTTTTAGTAGTGTTAAAAACGCAATCAAGATACTTAAACTTAGTATACGCAGATTTTAAATATATAAGTTTATTGAAAAAATTCTTTTTTAGATATAAAAAGCGAGCAAATAATTTAAGTTTTTGTTCTCAGCCACATTAAAGTTATATATAAGCAGGTAGAAGATCAATAGATTGTCCTATAAATAATTCATTTTACAATTCATTATTTTTAAATTATCTTGAAATGATGCGACAGAAAAAGAGCACGTTCAGGCATAAAGTGCAATAATTAGTTCAAATTCATTTAAATTTTCACAATGTTAAATAATCAATTAATATATATATATTCATTCACTTTATATAACTAATCTGCTTAATCAAGAATTTTTTACATTTAGATTCTAAAACAAAGAAATTTTCAAACAATATATAAATAAATATTTTTGAAATTATGAAAATAAAATGATTTGTAAATTAAGAATTTCATTTAAAAAAATTTTGTCAGCAATCAAAATGGATTTTACTTAAAGAAAGTGAAAGATTAATTATATATCATTTTATTGAATAATTGATTGATTCAATACAGCTTTAAATCATTTTTGAAAATTACTTAATTGAAATCATTTATTTTTCGAAAAGTTAAAATCGCAAATGTAACATACATTTGTATTAAAAGAAATGAGGTTTTTTTTTTAAAAGGATTTCAAAAAAAGCATGGATACAAGAGATTGAAAATCAAAAGTCAAGCACATTTTAGATATTTTTTATTTAGAAAAAGATTTTTAAATTTTTGAGTTCAAAAATACCAAGGATAATTATTATAAAAATCTATTGACGAACAAAAGTAAAGAAATATATGTTTCTCATTTTTATATCTTTATTATTCAAAATAAAATAAATTTTTTGCCTTACTTTCTTTTTCAAGATCTAGATGTTAAATTTCAAAAAGTTATATTAATAAATAACAACAGCAACAACAACAAAAACTCAAGATTTTATTTGAATTAATCAATTCTTTCTTTGCCGGTCAGTGGGTCTGAAATAATTTTTGTTTTCTTTTTCGCAAACTTTTAATTTCTTTTCTTTTTTTTTAGAATTACAACAGACAGCTAATTCTTTAACCCAAAATAGAGTTTAGTAAAAAAAAAACTTAAGTAAAAATTATTTTATTTAAAAAATGCACTATTTTTAAAAAGCGAAAAATAGAAATTTAAATTTTCACTTAAATTTGAATTTTTTTTTATTCTTTTTTAAAGATACCTTTTTAATAAAATTTTAAGATAGAATTCAAAATGTTTTGAATTTTCATTATCTAGAAATTTTTGAAAATGTAGAAAAAATTAAAAAATCAAAAAAAGATTAAAAAATTGTTTGAAAAAAAAAAACAAATTCTTTTATAAAGAAGAAAACAAACTTGAAACTTACCTGGTGGCCAACCTAAATAGCTTGGTTTATTTGCTACAGGTTTTGGTAAATAGTATTTATTCAAACCAGATGCTGAAGGCATTAGGGAGCTGTAGCTTGGAGAAAGGGATGAACTGTAACCCTGTTGTAGATTGGAAAATTAGATAATTAATTTATCTTTTTTTAAGTTTACATAATCACACTGTGTAACAAGTTATCAATTCATTCTTACTTTAAACAAATCTAATCCTGGTAAATTTAAGTAGCTCGCCAAACCGCTCTTCTGTGAAGATGGTCTTACTGAAGATGGCTTGAAGCCCCCTAATGAATAAGCACTTAATAATGAGCTTAAAAATTGGCCGTAGTTTGATGCAGAACTTGTAGCAGTTGGACTTTGTGAACTTGCAGCTCCAATTAATGGAGATCTTAAACTCCCATAACTACTTGGTTTGTTTAATGGGCTAACAAATTTATATGGATTTGAATAAATCAAATCCATTGGATTACCTAAATTTCCAAGGCCATGAAATGAATTGCCCAGTGAAGAAAAATCTGATGATATGTATGGAGGTGGCATATTTATATGTTCAATAGGTGATTCGTAAACTTCGCTTACTTTTTGTTTTGAATTTATAGCAGGTAATGAGTGAATATGATTATGTTCGAATTCTTTAACTGAATAACCAGCGCCATGATCTGGAGCTGTAGAAAGTGAAATCTCATCTTCAATTCCAGGCGCATTATTCGCATATTCCGGACCAGTTCCATAATTTATTGGTTTTCTTGATTTATTCGACTGATAATTTGATAAAGGCTTCACATCACGAGCTGTATTATAGATCGATTTATGTGGACCCACATTATAACGAGGATTATTATTCTGTAAATTATTATTATTTATATAATGGTCACCGCCTTCTGATTCATATCCGCCTGCTTATATATGAAATAAGGTAATATAATAATTTTAATTTCAAAATTTACTGTATTTAGAAAAATTTCATTATACCATTATATCCATTATTTTGAAGATTATTATTTAAATTATGATTAACTTTTTGAAATTCTTCTTTGTCAGTATAATGTGGTTTTTCTTGATACAATGGTTTTTCTTGGAATGATTGTTTATCTGCTTCATTATTGTAGTAATTATTCTTATCAACTGAATTCGAGTGAGCAACTGGTAAATTAGCAGCAGCGGGAACAACATTTGTTGTATAATGAGGTTGCACTTCTGGAGATGATTGATAGTTATCGTTATTATTTTGACCTATTAATTAAGTCATAAATAACTTAGTTCTAGTTTAAGCAAGCCTATATTAAATTTCAAAAAATTACCTGAGTATTTATTTTTTGCAACTGTTTGATGGCCATAAATTATGAAAAAAATAATTATTCAAAACTCGATCAAATGGCAGCAAAATTGATGTGACTTACCCAATTTCACTGGAATAGCAAGTATAACAGTTTTCTTAGGTTTCACGGAGAGTGGAAGTTGAACATTAAAATTACCTTGTGGTGGGTATTCTTGTGACGAATATTCTGGAGGTAATGGTTGACTATAAGTATTACCTTGAGGATAAGCGTTATTTTTTTCATTTTCAACAACGTAGGATTGTTCGCTATATGCACTACCAGGAATGTTGACGTGATGTTGATGGTGTAAATAGACTTGTTGATGTTGTGCTGGTTGGACATATGTTGATTGATTTAAATCGTACTGTTGATCTGGCGAAGCTTGTTGATTAACATTATAATCTGAAATAGGAGCAGATGTTTGTTGCAAAACTAAATGCGGATTATAGACTTGATGAGCCGGATATTGAGGATAATAGGAGGAACTAGCACTTGCGGAAGGAATCTCCGGATTTGCTAGGTCTTTAATTGATGGATATTGATTTTGACCGGCATTATTAGAAGATACTTGTTCGGAATTTGAACCATATTGTTGAGAAATTTGACGACTTTCAGAGGTGTATAGCAATGTAGGTGAAGCATAATTCAGCGGTTGTGAATATGAATGAATAGGCTGAACAGGTGTACCGGGTTGCGAATAACTTAATGGTTGACTATATTGTGAATCAGCTTGATTATAGTTCGCAGAATCAATAGAAGTTGAAACCGATGAGCTGGATGCTGGATTATCTTGATTTTGTTTTTCATTTGTCATATAATCATTAACTAAAGAAGTACTATATTCAGCAGAAGTTGCCGCTGCTTTCAACAAATCTTTAGCGTCGGTTTTAAGTTCACTTTCTTGTGACTTAATTTGATCGACCGCATAGACTTGACCAATTGAGAGCAAGAGAAATGTTGTCCACTTCTATTTTCATGTGTTGCAAAACGTTGAAAAAATAATTTGATTAAAATTAAACTCAATTTATTTATTACCATAACAGATTAGTTGATGACTTACCCAATTTGAGTGCTTCATTCTAAATTTTTCAAAATATAATTTTTTATTCAAATTAAATTATTCTATTTTTTATTCTTGAAATTGATAACACTAGAACAAATCAGATTATGTAATCAAAATTTTCTGATTTGAACTTATTGCACTTTTGTTCACAGTTATCCGTTCAATGTATTTTCAATTAAAATAATATATCCGTTTCAAACATAGGAATGTCGAATTCTGTTTTATGGGGAGAAAGAAAAATAAAATGGGAATGGAACGGTAGGGAACGGAAGGAAAAAGAAGAACGTAATTGAAGAAAGGGTTAGATTTTTTTCAGGAAAAAATAATCCAATTGGCTTATAATAAAAACACACACTTAAAAAAAACACTCACACATTTAATAAACTTTACGATCATCAGAAGTGTGATGATGAAGTTGAAACAAAAGATGGCTTAGATCAACTTCGATTTTCACAAATATTAATTTTCAATGAACCAACATCATCACAATGCAAAAAAGGCAAAGTATCAATTCAAACTAAATCACCGTTCTGAACGATTGATGCATTTTATAGCGAGACTAGAATGTAGAAACCGCCACATCACACTTTAAAGTTCGTTAAGATTTGCACACAAATACGAAGACCGGGTTTCAAGATATAGAATGGAGCGTCTTCAACAAACTTAGATACGCGCTAAGCTGAAAATCTACAGTTATCTTTTCTCTAGACCAAGTTGAACACATTTTTTGAACCGTTTTTTTTAGACCCTTTGCTCGGACTATATAAAAAAAGGACTTTTTATTGAAGTTATTCGATGAACTGTTTGATACTACTTTTTTTTCATCTTAAAACGAGTTTCGAATATTTCATACTACAGCTCATCTCTCTACTCCCTTATAAATCTTCGATTTGATCTGCATTCCAACAAGACTTTCTGGCTGAAAGTGATACGAAAAAATTTCTAAACCTTGAACAAGTATATCCAATTAAAATTGAAATTCGATTTTATTTTCTCCTTTAATTCTTTAATATATTAAATGCTTTTGAATACTCAAATCGAATTCAAACTGTACATTTTGACTAGGCAAGTTTGCTATGAACTTTTTAGCCGAAAGAATTGATCAATTTTTTATTCGGTTAGTAGACTACTGGCTCTTAGAAAGAATTAATCAAGGTATATACTTTTTGTTATGTGTGAATTCTTTTTTTTTTTCGTTATTTAATTTTATATTTATAAAAAAAAAAATTGGTTTTTTAATCGATATCATATTAACCCAATAAATTAAAGATTAATTTATTTTCAAAATCTATAAAATTTTTTGAATTCTAAAACAAAATACAGCGCGCGGTAAAAATATCACAAATTCGAATTTTCTTTATTTAAATCAATTTATTAAAATACAATCATCTCCTATATCCAAATCTAAACACATTGTTTTAAACGCATATAAATTTCAAATTTTTTTTACCAACTTTTAAGAAAGCTAAGGGAAATTCCGATTAATTTAATCTTTCAAAAATTGAAGTCCTCATATCAAACTTAAGATTTGTTTTAAGTTTTATATGAACTTATCTTGTAAATCAAAAAAAAACTTGTGAACTCGTTTCTCGGTATCTATTAATTCACAAAAAAATTCCAAAAAATTTTTTAAATTAACTAAATTTTTTAATACATGCTGAAGATAATTTTCAAAATATCCAAATATTACGTTTTTTAAAATGGCCTCAAACAATGTAAGTAATAAATAAGTAATAAATTATTAAGAATTTTAAACAAATAAGCAGTTTTTTTGAGCAAACGATTCAAATTAAATACGGACGGTAGTGAGTTTTGTTTTTTATATTAATCATTTGTCTCGAAAAATTCATCGTTCCTATTCCTACAATTTTTTTTGACAGGGCTTGATACTATAAATAGTTCCTCAAATGATATTTATCAAATAACTCTAGTTTTTTTGCATGAAAATCATCTTGAAATTGTGTCTTTTCGCAGCAGATATTTAGATAAAATAAAATTACTTGACTAAAAAAGTGTAATTTTAGCTGTTTATATATTAAGTAATAACCGTTAAACATTCAAAAAGTATGAAAGAATTCGGTGAGTAAAATTAATTTGCGAAAAAATAAGATGAAAATATAATTTTGATACATTTAATTAGATATTCAAATTAGTAGTCTTAGATTGAAATTTTGAATATTATGAATATAAAATTTCTTCTGAATTTTTTAATTATGAACAAACCTATTGATTTGGATTGCGTAGATAAAGATACTGCTCAAAGGATTATTATGATGAATCATGATAGAACTAAAATCAATTAAAGAATAATGAATGAAATAATTTGGAGTCATTATAATTAATTTCTAATAAAAAAATTTTTGATTTAGTGTTTAGGGTAGGTAACCTTGCCTAATTTATAATAAGTAATCAAGATAATAAAAATCTAAATATACCTGAATATCTTTCGATGTCTAAGCTATCGCAAAAAATTTCGTAAAAAATCATTTTTATTTAAAATTACAAATTAAATAATAAATTTTAAATTTAATAATAGAGATGCTTTTTGGAAAGCAATTAAATCAGCTAGAATTATGTGTTAATCAACAATAAGAGGAATTTTAAGGTACACGTGAATTTTCTTATAATCATGTGCATGGTGTATGAAGTAATATAATTTTTAGAATTATAATTTTTTTTTCATTTCATGTATTCTAATGATAAACATTTTTTTCTTAAACTATTTAAGAAAAAAAGGGTTGGCATTATAATTTTTTTCACACAAATTATTTATTTAGTTAAAATCGATCAAATTCTTTACTAGGCTCATTTAAGATTTATAATTATTTCAAAGTCAAATATAAGAAATTTATTTTATAAATTGTGTAATGAAGTAAAAAATTAATTTTTAAGCGCTACAACGATCTCAAATCATACAGCATCATCAAAAAAGAATTTGTATAAATTTTAGGTAAATTTTTATTGAAATCCTAATTAGTCTGTTAAAAATGATTATTTAGGTGCGAACGCACCAGTTTTTATATACGCGCAAGATAATACTTGATATGCTCTTTTTTTGGTCATAAAATTAATGCAATTTCATGCTTTTGTTTTAACACACTTATGAATTCTAATTTTCTTTTCTAGACTATTCCGTCTATTGCAGAACAAATATTGCGATTACTGACCCAAATTTTCAACAAAATTTTTTTTCGTTTATAATTTCGAAATTTCTAAAGTTTTGAATAATGCAACTCACTGGAATATTTTAGAATTATTCTTATCATCTCAATTTTTCCATTTTATGAATCACTTAGCAGGATTATTTTTTAGTCTAAGGTAAAATAGATTAGTTATTATTTTTTCAATCAAATTAATAGATATTATTATTTTATTGCCATTTCCAATATGATCATCAAAATTATTAAAAATTTTTTCGAAAAATTATGTAAAAAACTTGGCGTCAAACTAATATTGAATTATAAGCTGAGTAACAAGTAATTCCATAAAAATTGTGAATGTTATGTAATATTCAAATAATTTTAAAGGCTTACAAGTACTATACATTTCATTAATAGCAGAGTGGTTAGTGATTTTTAATTTTTATCGATTTCAATTACATCTTGCTTTTTTTGATCATTATTAAATTTAAATTAATTGCCGCCAATTAAATATTTGATGAACAGCAAAACCTTTTTTTACTTGTGTATGAATATATTGAAAAAAAAAAGAATTGATCATTTAGTAAAATAAAAATTAAATATTTTTGCAATTTGAATTCTTAAATTCAACAAAAAAGTTCGATGTATTTATTGATTTCGTTTATATTCAAAAAATTTGAATTGTGACAACGAAATTGGTTAATTCACTTAAATATTGTTGATAATTTTTTTTGATTTGAGAATTCAAGGCTGTCAGATGATGAATCATTTAAAATAAATTAAGAAATTCTTATCGCAAACAAATCAATCTAAAAAATTATTTCGTGAAAATAAAAAAGATTTTATAAAATAATCTATTGAATGTATTTAACAGAGTATCTTCACAAAGATATTGGAAAAAATTTAGTATTTTTTTTTAATTTTGAACGATTATAATTGAAATAAATTCGAAAAGAAGCTTTTTTGTGTAAAATTAAAATTTTTCTATGCAAAATATTTTTTTGCTATTTATAAATACTTATCTTCAATCTAATAAACTAATTTATAAAATAACTTATTCAATATTAGAGGCTATATGTAGTTAGTGTTGTTTAAAAGATACACGTTTTCAAAATTATTTCAAAGCACTTTATGATATCAATCCCAAGCCATGCATATAGTTTATGAATCTAATTGAATGCGTGGTATTATTTATCTAATATACTATTAAATCAACCGAATAATCTCTTTAAAAATTTCAATTAAATAATCTAAATCGTTTGGTCATTACTTACTTCAAAAAAGAGTTGAACCTCCTAAAAATCGGCTTTAAAAATTATTGCGAGGACCATTTTTTTAAAAAAAAAAAGTTTATCAATTTAACCTATAAATTTAATAATTTATTGATTGGAGATTTGAAATACATTAAAGAAATAAAAATTATAGGAGTTTTAATCTTTACACGTCTAAGTTATAAATTTTAGAAATAAAAATCGTTAAAATAAGATAAATCATTTCAAAGAGTCAAAGAAAAAAATTTATGTAATAAAATCTATCCATTATACTAACATTAATATCCTTGATTACCTGAATGCACTTGATTTGAAATCTAATTTTCAAATACTTTGATGTAAAACGCATCAAATAGTTTGTTTCATTATAATGATGATCATATTATTCTTTAATTTAGTTGAATTTACATTCATTGATATAGGATTAGGAGCAAAAAGCTTTTGTTAATAAACTTTTTCTTTTCTTCAACAAAAAAAAAGACCAAATAAAATTTTTAATTGATTTTTGTTAATATTCAATAACCAAAATAGTAAAATTTAAAAAAATCATTGAATTTATTATTTTTATTTAATACGAGTTATTCACTTTAGATTTTCTTAAAAAAAAATTATTTTATAAAACAATTTTCTGTTTATTCTATCAAAATTTTTTGTTCTTTTTTACAAGTGATTGAAATTTTCAAATAAAATTTTTTTTGAATTAAAAACAAATTCATTGAAAAATTGTTAAATTGAATTATACATTTCGTGTAATCTTTTTTTTAGATTTCATAGTTTTTTGCATTATATTTCAAAAAGTATTGATCATTTATATTTTTTATAAATTAAATATAATTTGAAAAAAATTGAAACAATTAAGACTGAAAAATACATAATATGCTGAGATGGAAACTACTGTTCCAAATTAATTTTTTAATATAACTTTTTGTTTTTCTAAAAACTCAATCGTCTGTGAAATAATTTATTCTTTAAATTTTTGTTTTTCATTTATAAAACTTAATTCTCAATTTAAAATTTCTTGAAAGATACTCTATTAATATTCAATTTTTTGCTGAAATATTTCTGAAAGGACCATATTTTGATGAAAATAAATAAACAAAAATTGATGATTTTTCAGTAGTTCCCAATTCGAATTTTTCTCATAAACGATAGTTTAGTTGGCACTAATTTTAATAAATAAATTGTGATATGAATAGTCATTGTTTCGAGTATTTTCGGAAACTAATATTATTTCGTGCAAAAATTTACAAACTTTGTTTTTTTGCATGAATGGATTGAATTTTTCTAATACAGATTACCTCATAAAACCATTAAAATTTTTTCTATTTTATGTATTAGTTTTGTGAATTGTGTTTAGTACTTCGAATGTTTATATAAATAATAAGTAATCGAGTATTTGTTTCGGCTAAATAAATAAAAGAAAGGTTAAATTATATTAGTTTAAATTACTATAATTTATGTATATTAATTGTTACAAATGTTTTTCTTTTTTTTTATTTAGAGTTTTAAGATACAGATTTATTTTGTTTAATTTGCTCTCATAAAATAAAAAATACTAATGCACAAAAAGATATATTATCATTAAATGAATTGAAATTTTGATTATCTCATCTTAGCATCAGATTTTTTCATTTGCTTAACGATTGATAATTTTTAAATTTAGATTGACTTTATTTTTTCGAATAACAAATCACAATAACTTTTCATTAATTATTTAGTATTTTAACTGATGTGCGTAATACACATTGGATGATTAGCAAACTTATTTAGAAAAATATAAAATGTTTAATGTTTGTTTTTCTGTTTTTAGTTCATTTTATTAAATTATAATTCTAGTGTTTGGTTAACAATTTTTAATTAATCAAGTAAAACACATGTCAGTATGAACTCTTTATCGCGTAAATTTTATAATAATCTGATCTTTAAACCTAGTATGAACAAATAAAGTTATTTATTATTATGATATTTTATAAATAAATTCACGGCCAAAAACTAATAATCTAGGTTAATCATTTTTGAAATATAGTATATCATTAAAGAAAACAACTTTGAAATATATTTGATGTACAGCCAAACGAGTGTGTAAATAATAGATGCATAATAATTCAGTGAATATCCTATGTGCAATTCGTTTGAAATACTTATTTGAAATCTAATTAGTTAGATACATTATGTGATCTATCTAGCATATATTAATAATAAAAATGATTTGATTATAATATAATTTTTTTTGGTTGAATTAGGATGTAACCTTTCAACTCTTTTCTGAATTGAAAAATGATTTTTTGAATTTGATTGAATTATTTACTATAAATAATCTTCGATTACAATAGCAAAAAAATTTCAGTGATTTTCAGCCATTTAAAAAACAAATAAAATTTACTTTCAAAAAAGTTTGAAGTAAGATTTATGCTAACCGTCCTGTAAAAATAATTTTTTTGATAAAAAGTATTTGATTTTAAACATTTTTATTAAATTTTGTTTAATATCTTCATTGAATTTTCTTAAATCAAAAATGAATTTCGCAAATTTTTTTCATTGAAGTATAAAATTTGAACTTCTTAAACACTTGAAAATAAAACCAAAGGCTAATTTAAATTTATTTTTTTCACTTAATTTTGCTGATTTATAAGTAGTTCTATTTGGAATTAAACGAAAATATTTTTATCAATGATTTCACATTCTTCTACGAAATGATTTACAATTTACTAATATCACAATTTCTGTTACCTTTTAAATCTTAATAAAAAAATTAATTTGAAATTATTTTGAATTTTTCAGATATTTATTACGTCTAATAATCAATTGACTTTATTATAAGGTTCAATTATGTGTTGTTTTTTAGTACCAATCTGATGTAAAAAATAATACTGTTTTAAACATGTTTTTTAGGTGAAATCGCAGTAATTTTGTTTCAGTGAAATCCTATTCAATTAATCACACTTACTGTTCCAGGACTTTCTCATGTATTTGTTCAATCGGTTTTTTTTTCTTCATTTCAAATTTCGATTTCTAACATTTTTTTTGTCGAACATTCATAGCTTATTGAATAATAAAAAATTTGAAAATAGACTCAATCTTTTTTCATTTTATATTCTATTCTTTTCAATCATCATCTATTTTCATTAGTCTCGTACAGAAGTATCGTTGCTCTTTACCGTTCAAAAGCGACAAATATTTTACCTTATATATAGTTTATATATATTATCGAGATAAAAATCATCTACTTTATTATCTTCCTTTTACACTTTTTACTTTTTATTTTTTATAATTTTCTGTTTCAAAATCTATCTTCTTATTTTTATTTGAAAATTTAAACCAAGAAAGATTGATCGATTTAACACAAAGCGATCTTAAAATTCATATCTGAAATTCTTAATCAACCATCATTCTTCATTTTGAATCAGTGCAATACTAAGAACAATAAGGCAGCCAAAATTCACTTTAACTTATTAAATGTGATATAACCTTTTCTGTCACTTTCCAATCATTATTCAGACAATTGTCCTTAATTGTTATATCATGATAGAATTGTACTAGTTATTGGCCAACATTGGCTAATAGGTTGCCTAAAGAGGTCTTTTTCATTTACAAAATGATCTAAATTTGATTTTTTCTAAGCTTCTCAATCTCTAATAGATCTAGAACAGAAAATTTTGTCCACCGTTCACAGTGTTTGTATATTTTTTATTTTCACCAACTTTTTTTAGCAGATTTATTGCTTTTAGAAAAAATTCTTACCTAATTTGATAGAAACCTTTTATTTATTCTCAAATATATTCTTACTCGATTATTATGTATTTCGCATTAAAATATTTTTTTTAATCTTTTTTTTTCAATCTTGCACGCCATGCATGAATCATCATTAGAGAATAAACAAACGGACTGCACACTCAGTAGGCAAATTAAAATTTTTTAATTTCTATTCTTTTCAAAATTAGAAAATTCAAAATTATCTCTTTACTGTTCACCCAAGTTATATGCCACCTAATAAATTTATGATCTTATTACATTTAAAAACATTAACTGATACAAATTAATTTTTTCATTCAATATGTACTGTCTGTTTTGTTGATCTTGTCAAATCAAATATCAGTTTCACATTTGTTGAATTAGTTCGAATGTTTTTTTTAAAAATATTATTTCGAATTTCTATTAAATATATATATTGAAAAATTTATAAAGTAAAAGTTCACTGCAAAAATTCAATTACTTGTTGATCATTTTCATTTTGAGAGTATAAATGTATCCATAGGAAAGAAGCAGTTCTTGAATCAAATTATTAATAGTTGAATTAATATTCCTTCTGAGCTGAGTATCATTCAGATAAGATAAATAATTAATAAATTTTGATTTGTTGAGAATATTAATTTATATCATTATGATAATTTTGCCTGAGAGATTTCAGAATTTTTATGTTTTTTTGATAAATAAAAAAAAAAAAAAAAACGATTTTAGTCGAAATAGTTTCCATATTTTTATTATTATTCAAAATTTAAGATCGAGAATCGCATTCATATTTGCAAACGGTTCTTGTTGATGATTTAATTTTTTGGAAATTCGTAAAATGATAATCACGATAATGTAATTTTTAATTTTTTTCCGAAAACTTTTTTATCGAATTAATATTGTGAATCAAAGTCAATGTTTTAGGCTTGATGCTGAAAATTGTAATTTTCAGGCAATTCTGACATAATTTCATTAAAAAAATACTTATTTGAGCTACCAGCTGAATTTTTTTTTTTAAATTTTGAATAAATTAGAAAAAAAAATTCGATTATTAATAGATTATTATAATATTCAAAATAAATTCGTAAAAAAAAATTGAAAACTATTTTACTTGATATATGAAACGATCAGGAAAAATCATGTTAATTTATTTCTATAAATTTTAATGAAACAATTTTAAAATTAGTACAATGAAAAGGCAAATTTAATTTTGTAAGTTTCATATTATAAGAGTGTTATATATACATGTAATGATTGAGCATTATCATAATGTGTTTTTTATTGTGCCGATTTTGAAGTATTTTTTCATGAAAAAAATTATTAAATTAGATGTGAATTATGAAATAAATATATTTGTTTTTTAACGAATTTTAAAATATTCAAGCGCATTATTTATTTTCAATCAATCTACATGCTTATTTACCTTTTTTGAATGACTTTATTAAGATTAAAATTTATTAAAATTTAAATAATAATTTTATATATTAGCGATTTATAAATTGACCTTAAATTTTAACTAACATCTTTAATTTGTAAAATTTTAATCTTAAATTTTATTTGTCATTTTTGTGCCTACCTAAATCATTTTCAAATTTAAAACTTATTTTGAGAGAAATTAAAAAAGTCCGAAAATTGATTGATAAGCATTTGAGAGAAATGAGTGCTAGCAAATAGTTAGCTAAAAGAAAGCATATAAATAAAGGTTTCATTTTAATAAAACAAATCTATTTAAACACAAGCATAAAAACTAGTTAATCTATTTTAATAAATTTTAACCAAAAAAAATCTTTTTGACTTAGCCATGAATAACAAGCTGGTATTTTTTTGCTTTCTCACCCTTTTCTTATTAAAGATAAAATACAAAATACTTTGAGTAAAACATGGCCAATTTGATAACTACTATAGGTTTTATTCAAATGCATATAATTAATTTAAGTTTCACGTTTTACTTTTAGTACTAAGTAGTAAAAATATTATATTATAAATTATTTTAAAAGTTTTTCTTTGTTATTTTAAATTATAAAAATTCAATTCGCTTTTAATTGTAAAATTTTATTGATACTTTGAAAATAATAATAATTAATTTAATGAATTGCAATTTATTATTCACTTCAATATGTTTTCTACTTAGGTTATATCGAAGAATTCACAAACAAGTAAAAAATTTTAAATTCAAGACTTGATTGAATGACAAAAACAGATGACCAATATATTTTCTTTACAATTAATGTTTTTATTCATCTTTAGACTGAATGTGATTATATCTCTCGATGGTTTAGTTGATAGCTTATCATTAAATTTACCTTATTTACATTGTGTAAATCTATATTCGTTACCATATTATTCTACCAAATATTTTATCTGAATTGCCCGCGCTTGATTTAGCAAGATTATTTTTATTTTTTCGATACATCACATTATTTTGTTCTATTCATAAAACTTTTATAAAATAGTAATATCAGAAAAAATCTTTTATACATTTTATCGATTTTGATTTCGTTTTCATTTTTAATTGAAATCAAATTATCAAAAATAGAATGGCATATTTGTTTATATGCGCACACATAAGATTATGACATCTGATACTAGAAGAACATATGATTGAATTTTAATTTTAACAATATAAATCGATAAGCTCAAATACGAATTAGGTAACATTACTTTTAATCCTATGTTTAGAATTTGAAATTCAATTTGTCTAAGATATATCTCAGATAAGAACTTTTAATATATCATGTTCTTAAATTCAAACTACGAATATTAATTTAAGTTTTGCTCTCTCCAATGAAGTACGCATAAAAATCAACTGATGTATTGACAAAATGTTTTGAACATATTAATAGTATGAATTTGAATCAATAAAAAGAGTAAAAGTGTGAATTATTCAGAATTTTCAAGATTAGAGAATCTAAAATTTTATGAAAGGTTTTTTTTAAAAATTTTATTGTGTTAAATTTTACTTTATTTTAATAAACTATGAATTCAGTATCTAAATAAAGTATTATTTGATGAATAATAAGATACCAGTTTTTTACCTTAATAAATAATAGTTTGACAATTTTAGTCTTCTTTATGAAATAAAAACTTGCATATAAAACATAATAGTGTTCTCTATTCGATTTCAACTTATAATTGTGATGTATATCAATTAAACATCAAAATTGCTAGATGCTTATAAAAACTTATAGCTTATAGTATTTCTTCTTTTATTTATTATTTTGAATTTAATTTTAAGAAATTTAAAGTAGAACTTTTTCAAACCTTAGATGAATCAACATCTCAGATATGATGACAGGAATTCAAAAAAATAAACGAGTTACTGAATTAAAAAATTTATAACCGATTCTATTCAAATGTTGTAAATGGTTTTGATTTGAAACGAATTTAATTGCTCTACAGATTTGACCCCATCTTTTTTTGAAAATCTATCATATCATTGCTAGATTAATCTCAAATTTAATTCAAAATCTAAAGTTTATTTAATTTAATTCAATAAAAATAAATTTATTAAATTCTATCGAGACATCTTTAAACTTTGCTTCTAAGTTTATTCTTCAAATTTCTTGTGGTTTTTATTCATTGGTTTGTGACCTACACACTAGTGCCACATTAAAATATTTTTTTAATTTTCTTTTGGTCGAATCAAGTATTGAGAAATTCTATAAAATTATTTTGCAAACACTTTTATTTTTTGAAACAGATAAATTTTTAAATTTTATATTTCAAATAATCACACTTATCTAAAGCGAATTTTTCAAAGTTATTTTCGAATAATTTTTTACTGTGACTCGAATCCAAAAAATGAATACACTCTATATAAAAAATTTTTTCTTGGGTGATTGGCTATACTGATTCGAAAAATTGAAACAGATTAAATTTAAATTACACCGTTTATATCTATAAAAATTTAATTTGAATTTTTTTAAGAAATTACTGAAGATTAGAATATTTGTTACAGATGAGCGCTTAATCATTTCTTTTGTTTTTAAATAAGATTATTCATTTTATTATATTTGGAAGCAATTTTTTATAATCTAGTTAAGGCAAGAATAACTTTTAATTGAATATTTTAGAAATAAATTTATGAATTCTAATTTCAATAAAAAGTATCGAATTAACATAAAAGATCTATTGATTAAAAATTAATTTCATTGTTTAACAAAATGCTAATTATGGTACACAATTAATATTCAAATTCTCAATCAACTCAAACATAAGCTTACATACATAAGCATCAATCTTTTTCTTGAAAGTTTGTTTGACCTTTAGAAATTTTTGATTTCAAAGCATCTCAATTAATTTTTAACTTGAAGAATGAAATCTAGAAAGTAGTTAATTTCTTTTTCAGTTTATTTACTTTTAAAAGCCAACATTTTCGATTGATCAGAGTATAGTCAAAATCAGTGCTCCAGATTTACCTCCAAAAAAGTCATTTAACAGTTTCGTCTCCTGATGAATTTTTTCAATCTTATTTTCACCATTTTTTGCACTTGTATATATGTGTATATTATATTTAATTCCATCTGAAAAAACTTTAAAATTTTAAAAATGATATAGATGCCAATTATCCGCAACTTGATACATGAAAATTGACGATTAGAAAGCAAATTTTTTTGAATCAGCTAGTAACAAACGAAAATCATTTAATTTTTAGATTTTTTAGGTTAAATCGTGCATGTCTCGAATATTTGTAATAAATAAACGAAACAAAATTCCATTTCCCCTAGTTTTTTATTCATCTTTCTTTTTTGAGTCAAATTCTTAGTTCCTAATGTTAAAAACTGAATTTTTAATTTGATAGAATCTCTCACATTCTAAAAAGATTTGTTGTTCATCGAAGAAAAATTTTTATTTCAAATTTAATATTCTAAATTTTCAGGTCATTCCTTGGCTTGTTTTTTCATTCATCAATTGATTTAACATTTGAAAGCTCAAAAGTTGACTTTTACCTCGTCTATCTCTTGTCTTATCAATATTATATAGTTTTTTTTTGTTTAGAATAAAAACATTTGAATTTACATGTTGTTCAAGTTTCTACTTGAATAGCTAGTGTGATTAAAACTTTTTGCTGTGAAAATAAAATTTGAATTTTTTTTTCTACGAATACTGATTTACTTTTGAATTTAGTTGCTTATTAATTTATATAATAATACAATATAAAAGAAAAATTTATCAACATAGCGTCATTGCTTTTTGTTTTGTAATCATCAATGTACTAATTTGCTACTTTGATTTCCTAAAAAAAAATTCAATCCGTTTAATAGATTTGATGACAATCCTTTGATTATTATAAAATTATTTTCAATAAAAATTTCCTATTATTGTTTAGTATCTGAATTATCTGAATAAATTACATAACCTATAATTATACGAATATATGCAGATTACTTTTTTTTTAGATTTAGATCAGAATTCGAAATGAATATTTAAGCAAAGCATAAATTTTTATAAAGTTTTTTTTTCATAACAGATTTTTCAATATGAAATTCAGCCCAAATAAAAATAATCTGAAACATACTTTTACAAACTTGATTTAATACTATAGCTAAAAATCATAATCAGCTTTAATTTCGAATCAGAATGCTAAAATAATTAGAGATATTTTTTGATGATTCATGTTTCAAATATTTGGGCAATTTCAAGCTGTTTATTTTGACTTAAATATTTCAATTTCATTCGAAAGTTTTATAAAATTCTCAACGCTAGATTTGTATGTTTTCAAAACACTAACTTTTAATATTAAATGTCTATAAAATTTGTGATTTTGAAATCGAGACTAAAAAAATATTGAGATGCTTTTGATATTTTCATGCATCACAATTTTTTATCTAATTTTACAAAACTAGCCTAAGACACATTTTTCTGTCAAGAACTAATAAAATATTTTTCATTCATTTTTTCGCAGTCTTTTTTTAATTGCAGGGTAAATTATATTGGCTCAACGATTTTATCAAATACAATTTTTTACTTTTAATAAACTTTTTTTTTCACGGACTTACTGAATTTCAATTTGAAAAATTCTGTAATTTATCATTTAAATAACGATTCATTTATTAATTTACAGTGTAGTTTTTGATTTATTTAATTGGAATTTGGTTTATTTAAAGTTTTTTTCTGATATTTTTTTTCAATTTTAATACATTCAAAATCTGTATCCAAAAGTTCAGTTAATTATGCAAGCGGAAAATTTATTATATTATTTGTAAGAAGCTTATTACCTGCTAATATTTTCTTTTTAAAAAGGATATGATTTCGATAAACAATTCCAAATTATTTTCTTAAATCAAACCATATCTAATTTTGTTTGTCGTCCATTACTTCTTTTTGGTTCGCTCATCGTTTAAAAATATATAAAACTATTAGATATAAAAAATGTCTTCTCTATCATATGATCTTTCATGAAAAAATTTAAAAATCAAGTTGACTGTTATTATAAATTGTGTGTAGATGTGCTTATTTAGTGCATGTGCCGTTTGAGATTTAATGTGTTTTATGATTTAGTTTGATATGTTGAAGATATGTGATCATTATACTTTGTGATATGATCGTTTTTTTTTTTAGTAATGAAAATGTAGATCTCAAACTTCTCTACTGGCCAAAATTTATTTATTCTAGGCCCTTGATCAAGAATAAGTTATAATGAACTGAAAAAATCTTTATATTAAAAAAAAATTGATAGTTCAATAATCCAAATTTTATGTTTGATATAAAGTTACAATTTATAGATAGTTTGATGAAAAAAAGTCGATAAAGTTTGTGGCGCTTCAAGACTAGTTTAAAATATGGAACAAAACGAATGATAGCTATTAATAGATTATCTATAAGCAAAACAAAGTTTATATTGGTTATTTAAATATGAGGACAAAAAAAGAATTTATATTTATAATTCTCAATTTCAATCTTGAAATCTAAATTAATTAAAAATCTAAATCTCCATTAAGTTAAATCCGTAATATTGATTTCATGATCGCTTATATTCAATTGTTCGAATGAGTATTATTATCTTTGCGTAACAAATTTCAACTTTATTTATAAAACTTAGCACTTTTATTATCACTCAATATTAAAAATCTTAGATAAAAAATTTGAGATCTAAAAAAATTTTGAAATTTATTAAAATTATTGAAATCTGCTAACTATAGGGCAATAAAGACAAAAATACATCAAAAAAGTTTAGGGAAATCATATTTTTAATTTATTAAAAATATTTCAATTGTTGTATGAATAATATCATATATTTTCGAAAAATTATTTAATTCAATTAAAAATTAAAAATTATGGGATTATAAAAGACAGTTTCTCAAATTTTTTAAAATTTATGGAAAAATATATCTTTGAATAAATTTTATCAAAACTTTTTTATAAATTCAGACACAGATTTGTTGTTTAAAAAAAAAAGGTTTTTTAATTATGATTTTCCAATTTTTTTTTATATTGAAAAACTTTAAAATTTACTTATTTAAAGTTAAAAAGATTATCAAATAGTTTAGTCTTGTGAAAAAGACCAATAATTGAGGAAAACACGCGAAAAGAGTTAATGAATTTTTTTTCTTTAATTCATTATTTTATACTTTATAATTAGTTTTACTTCATAACTATGATTTTTTATTTATAAAAAACATTTTGAAATTTCATGAATATTTTTGAAATTTACAATTACAACGCATTTTTTTCTTTAGATCATTAAGAATCAAAGTTTTTTTTGCAAATTGCTAATTTCCTTCTGTTATTGATAAATCAATACTTCTAAATTTAGAAAAATTTATTTCGAACTTAATTTATTTGGCAATGGTAGACAAAATATTTTTATATTCTATTTTTACATTACAATAAATTGCAAATCATCTCTTATTTGTAATTTTTTTTTTTGATTAATTTACAGTAAATTTTCTAAATGAATTTCTCAAAATATTCTACTGGTATTAATAAATTAGAGTAATTTTGCATTTAAGAAAAAATTCGAAATTGCCTAAGATGATAAAATCTAATATAAAAAATTACTTGATCTATTCAATAGAAGTAAACTGTAAATTAATCATAAATAAAATTTTTGTTATTTATTTAATATAATCGAAACTACTATTATTGATTTTATTAAAACTTTTGAATAATTATGGATAGAATAATGGTCAAAAAGTGTGCATTTAGCGGGTGATCTTTTGAAAAAAGTAAAATTGATGCGTTTTTTTTTTAAATTTTTTTTCATAGTATTTCTTCAAGTATTTTTGAAACCAAAATTTATCGTGATTACTAAATTAGGAATTAAATTCAAACAAACTTAATTTCAGAATTCAAAAATTACGATTAGCAAAAAATAATTCAAAGTGAATCATAAATAATGTACTTGAAATTTTTATCTGATAATTCTCGTTCGCACCTTATTAAACTAGATAGTTTAATTTTGTGTAATGCTTAGGGATTAAGAACAGCTGATTTTTGTTATAATATAATATTGGACAAGAAAAAAAAAATAAATTTGAAATTCAAGGATTTATTATAAAAATTTATTTTTCTTTTAGATTTTATAAGTTGAAAATGGACTGTTCTGCACCTGGATTGAAAATATTAAAAATTTTTTTATTCAATTATATAAAATTGATTTGTAAATATATTGATTTTCATATTTATTTAACCTCTAAAGTGCATAGTTAAACACAGATAAAAAAAAAAAAAATCCATAATTTCAAAAATTTTCAAAATATTATTGCAAAATTTAAAAAAAAATACTAATGAATTTATTATCTAAATTGAATAGATAAGTGATAGGTAAATCAAAACATTAAGTTACCAAAAAGAATATTTAAAAAATAATAAGATCTGAAATATATAAAACATGAAATAAGGTTTTTCAAGAAAATTAAATATTAGAAATTTAATCATTCATTCTGATGGTAAAAAATTTTTTAAAATACAAGATCAATAATCTAAAATTTTTTCAACAGATAGCAGGCTTGCATTTTTAACTTGAAATGTTTTAGAACTTTAGAAAAATTAATACTTTTTCCACTAATTTTTTATGTAAATTTTTGTGATTTTCTTATATATTAAAAATAAATTTAAAATTTTACTTATTTGTTTGACGATAGACTATAACTTAAAGTCACATTTTTAATGCACACACTTTTTGTTCAAATAAAATAATGTCAAAATTTGAAAATATCGAAAATGTATTGTGTCTTATCAAACTAAGAATTATTTTTCAATTTTTAAATTTAATAAGTAACATATATTAAGCGCTTCAGTAGTTTTTTATTTCAATTTTTGTCATTTACTAATTTTAATCTTATATAATTCTTAAATCTTTTTAATTTTTTTTAAATGTTTTGAACTGATTATGAACTGAAAAAAACTTGCATTAAAATTCGAATACGAAATTCAATTTAGTTTGCACTTTATTTTTAATTACGAATTAATCTTGAAAATTTTATTGAATGAAAATTTTGCTTTGTAAATGATAATGATTCATTTTGAAATGACTAGTTGATTGTATTAATGCTGTTGATTTGAATACAAGAATATTGTATATATAATGGTTTAATTAGATATATGTGTTACAATTTGATTTTTTGCTTTGGCTAGTAACATTGTCATAGGACAAATTGTCAAAAAAAAAATACAAAGAAATTTTATGCATGTATATGTTTGAATCAACTTCAGAATTGCACTAATTATTTGAAAAATTTTTAAAATCTGAATACATACTAGTTGGTAGGCGGATCGGATGATAATTCTAACGATTAAGCGAAGAAGCATATCAATGAATAGTTAAAAAAAAATTTTTTTTTACAAAATGTGATAATTAATAATAGTAAAATGGTTCAATAAAATTTTTGGATGATAAATGATGAAACTTGGCTTTAAATAAAAATTATTAAAAAGGAGGTTTAGTGGCTTTTTTTAAATTCATTAAAAAGTTGTTTAATAAAATGTGATAAATTTTTGACTTTGGGCTTGGTCTTAGATAGTATCTACATGCATAAATAAGATTTAAACCAACAATTTAAGAGTAATAGAGATGATTAGTGATGCATATACGCTTTGTTGGTTACAGGTCTTAAAGGTGATGAATTGTAAGCTGGTCGATAAGGTAATATATTGCTATTATCATCATAAGGTTTTTCTTCTTTTAAGCTTTTAGCATCTTCGTGTCTATTGAGTGAAATTTTAAAATATTAAAATATAAAAATTGCATTTTAGCATTTAAAATACATATTGAGCAAAGATGATAAAGATGTTAAATAAATTTTTATGAGTCATTAGTTTTGATTAGTTGAATTAGTTTTTGTTCTCATTGATTAGTCATATTAAAAAAATGTTGATTTTGATAAAAAATCCTTCATTAAAAAACTTTGTAGGCTATTTCATTATATGAAAAAATAAAATAAAAATAAAAATTTTATAGCTAAATTAATACCTAAGGTATTTATGTGTTGCAACATACATAGTTAGTTGTTCATTATAAGTTAAATAAATTAAATAATTATTAATGAAATCGAATATATAGTGATGATTCTTGAATAGAATTAGGTGGTTTGATTTGGTTTAAATTCTGGACAAAGATTTTGATTATCAAAAATACTGACTAATCTTACATTGTGGTTTTGTTTGTGTTACGACGCCTTATAGCTGAACAACCGAAAAATATGCCCAAAATAATTAGCATAAGTAGAACAAATGGTATCCACCAGTACATCCATCGCACAAGAAAACATTGGATGTTATAAAATTCATATTGACGGCATGTATAACGAATCTCAGGTTTGATCATTACATGATCTTGAAGACGTATTTGATCCCTACATTCCGGTGACAAACTCAGTTCAGCATTATCTATATATTCCAATAAATTACAGCAATAACGAACCTATGAATGTGAAAATAAATTATCATTATTTATTTAAAAATATTTATTAATGACTTAAAATTTTTGAATTCATATCTATATCAACTATAAATTTAAAAAAAAAAATTTTACAACAATGAAATTCATATAATTTCAATCAATATCAAAACACATACTGAAGTTTTCAAATCTATAATTTTGATTATGTAATTTAATTTTTTTACGATATGATAACCTTGACACAACGCATTTGTTGAGATTAAAGTAATTTTTTTTCGTCGAATAATTAAATATACATTTTGAAATTTAAAGGAAATTTGAAATATATTTGTATACATACCGCAATAGTATCATTTACTGAATTACGTTTAAAAAATGCTTCCCAGTAACGATGATTTTCACTGTATGCCGATAATGCTATTTGAGCTTGTTCATTGCACTCGAAAAAATCCGGAAAATAAAGTGCATAGATGTTACGGACGCTCATATTACTCCAAATTTGCCTTCTTTTACGGTTATTCTTATTTTTTTTCATTTTTTTTTCTTCCAATTCTTTTTTTGCATATTCTGGCATTGGTATCTTTATATCCCCAATAAGTGAATGTAAAATTACATCATCACCTTTAATTGATAAATTCATTTTTGTATTTGTAATATGGTGTCGTTCAAGCTCCGTAAATGCATTCACATTCAAAAAGATCATCAAAGAGAACATAATTGGTATAATGGCTATTCTAGCCATTCTAAATATATAATGTAACATGATTTTTGTCATGAAAATAAAAAAAAGAACTTAAAATTTGCACACCAAGTTTTGTTTGAATTTGATTAATTTTTTATTTCTCGATTTTTTTATTTATTTATATAATTAAGTGATTAGTAAATAAATATAAATATTCGAGTGAAAATTTTTCAGAGTAAATTTTGAACACGAAAATTCAATGAAAACACTTGAGGCATGAGATAGTTGGTGAACACAAATTTTTGTAATTTCATGATTAACCTGTGAAATAAGGAGAAAATATGAGTCTAAAGTTAAAATCATTAAAAAAAATAAATTAATCGCACGAGGCCAATAAGTTTGAACAAACCAATTATGATTTTTATTAAAAAGGCAATATTCTTTTTCACATTTTTACATTATAATGAATATTAAATTATAAATAATAGTGGCTTTCTAAAATAACTTATAATTGATTAAAATATTTTATCATTAAGCATCACCACAAAAATAATAGAAAAACTTGAAAAATTAAAAAATGTCATTTCTTTCATTTTTGAATGTGGAGAAAAAATTTCAATAATTTTCGGAAAACAGAAAAAAAAAATTTAAAACAAATAATATGATGTAATTTTTGAGAATTATATTTTCAAGATGTTTAATATTATAAAATACTAATATACTAATATAATATATTATAATAAATACTACTATCATTCACTATTGAGAAGTGATTAGAAATTTGATAAAATCTTTCAATACTTTGATTGAAAAACATAACTTTAAAAGATAGAGGTTTAAATGATACAATTTGATTTAAAAAATTTTTAAAATATGGACACAAATTTTTAAAGTGTCTGTATTTGAATTTTAATTTTCTAAAAAAAAAATTTATCACTTTTTTATTAACATTTGTGGATTAAAAAAAATAAATATATATTTGCCAAAATTTAGGTGGTTAATGCTTTAATTACAATAATCAAACTGTGAAAATAGTATTTTTCGAAACACAATTTCAAAAATTTCTTAACACTACAATAAAAAATACACATACATCATGAAAGCATGCTTACAAGAAAAATTATGCATTAATAAACTTAATTCTAACTTTCGAAAATAAAAACCGTAAATTTTTAAGTGAAAAAAATCAACAAACGGTAAATTCAAAAAAAAAAAAGGTTCAGAATTATGAAACGAGGTGATATTAGATCAATTGCCGTTGTGGTTGGGGAGAGGACTAAATTCATTGAATAGCTACTTGGAAAAAGTGGAACAGTTGACAGATGACAGTTGTTGAATTTTTGCTAAAGTCAAACTAATAAAATGTTATGAAAATTTTTCAAATTATTAAATAAAAAAATACGGAATTCTACAATCACAAAATTTACCTGATCATTAGTATTTTTTAACAATTCATTCCGATTAAACTGATCTAATAGTAAATATGCTTCAAGCAAATTTGATTAATTTCACTTTAAATATTTTCACTTTTCAAAAGCTTTTACTTAAAATCTTGAAAAGTTCGCTCCTCTATATTTAATTTCGATATTTGAAAAAAACAAACGTTATTCGAGCATATATTTTTTTTTTATAAAATTTGTTTCAAATATATATTTATTCGGTATTCATCAAACTCAATTTTTATTCTGTCAAATAAATATAATTCAAAACATAGTAGTTACATCGGTCTGATTACCGATATTTATTATTATATTATTATTATATTGTTCAACAGGCAACTGCTAGATTCAAAACTTCAAAATCTATTATGTTTGATAGCAATGTGATACACATTGATCTAAAATTAATTGATTGACAATGTTGATCTGTTACAATTAATGATTTACTTTAAAAATGAAATTAATTTTAGAATCATCTCGACATAGTTTATATGAGTTAAATAATTTATTTCATAACATATTTACCTTTTCAAATGTTGTATACACTCCGAAAAAATGCAAAGTTGATTTATATTCGAATATTTTTGCACATTCAGATCAAGAACACATTTGTCGAGAAAGCACGATAAACAAAATTATTAAACTAACCTAGCATCGTTCAACGACTACCTAAAAATGAAATTCAAATCAAACACTAATAAATAAAACATCAATGTTGGAATTCGTACCCACACGTCTAACAAGTAGGAAGCGTAAGTTTGAAGATTTCAAATAAATAGAAAAATAATCAATGTAATTTAATTAAGTAGTATATTAACAAATGCTGAAAAAAATATTTCTATTTGAACATTGTTAGTTACTATTATGTTTAACATTGCACTTGTCATTTTTAAGAACTCCTTAATTAAATATCTTTTATGAATAAATTCTATATACACCTGAATTTTATACCTCCCTAACCTTTTTCATAGAGAAGTTTTAAATAATTTGTCTTCCAATTAGATACATACATAATTAACAATTAAAAATCTTTTCATGTATGAATTCATTTTCATTTGTAAATGATATCATACACGATATACAATATTATCAATGTGCATTGTTATCAAACAATTAATATAATCTGTTATAATGCACATAATAATTATTTGATGTATTTTATTAATAATTCGACCCTAAGTTCTATAACAATTCTGAATTAAATTTATATATAAATATTTTCTAATTCGATTTTTTTTTAAATTAGTCGTTTTCTTTTGCTCATGAACAGGATGAATATTCTTTCCGGTTTTTACTGATTGAATTAGCCTAAAAATTATGCCTTGATTTTGATTAAGTTCAACATTTCATTCATTTTTGCCTCAATGATTTGATTCATGAATTATATTTTAAAATCAAGAACTTTTCTATTAGTAAAAACTTATAAATTATTTCATAAAAAACACTTAAGATTGCTTTCTTTTAAGTATTACACATTCGAAAGATGAATAAGTGAAATATCGATACACAAAGCGAAAATAAACTATTTTATGATATTCACCTTTTTTGCGCGTTATGCATCAAAATTTTTACAATCTTTGCAAGGAAACATTGAAATTTATTTAATTTTATCAATATTCACCATAATAATTACTATTTTTATTTTTGAGAATCAACTAAAGGAAACCTATTGATTCATAATCAATAAAAAAATATTAAAAAAAAAACTTCAAAAATTTATAAAACAAATTTTTGTGTAAATCTTTGAAATACATATTTTTATACCTTGATATATTTTTAAAAAAATTATTTTTGAAGGGTTTATGATTCGAGAATCGTAATCTAATAGTGTAATATCTAAATATCAAAATTGTGTGTATTTTAAAAATTATTTTGCAGTCAATTTTTGTGGTGTGAATAAAGAGTGGTAATATTATAATCTAATTAAAACAAAAATAATTAAAAGTACATGTAATAACTAAGAAAAATGAATCATATTCACATATCGGGCATTAAACAAAATTTTATTTTGGCGAAAAAATTCAATTTTTTTTCACAACTACTTCCTAATTAATTTTATTTTTCAACTTATTTATCGAAAAAAATAATTAGTTATAAAAAATTTTCGAGCAAAATATTTATTTCTCACTATTAGATTGATTCATTATTGTCTTGTTTGTTTCAAAAATAAATGATACACAAAGAAATGCATTAACTTTAAAATGTATGAATTGAAATTTTTAAAGTTTTTACACGATGATTCTTTTTTTTATTCATTCATTCATGGATTAAATAAATATTAATTTAATTGTTCATTAATCTTAAATTCGATTTCGAAAAAAGACTAATTTGAGACTTGCGTTTCGAATATTATGAATTCCGTTCCGGATTTAAATTAAATAAATGATGTCGTAAATCTACATTTTATTATTTTCAAATTCGACACAATAAAATAGTTTCATAATCTTAATGCAATATAAAATATTTAAATTTATTTTTTCAATGATCAATAATTATTAGATTGTTTATTCGACTAGAATGCTTTAATGCAATTGATATTAATGAGTATTTAAAATACATTTTTATTCACACAGTTGAGTTTCATTGAAAATAAAAATTTTCTGCGATTGGTGGACATGAATGAAACATTTTTCATTTGATGAAAAAAAAGCACATAATTTAAGTTCTTTAAAGTTATCCGAAATATTTTAAATTAATAAAGTAAATTAATAAAATTATGAGGAATCGAAATATAAAAATATTTTCAATTACCTATTAATTTTTTACTTTTAAAATACTTACCTACTAATTAAATTAGAAAAAATATTTACAATGATTTCAATATATATATTTAACGTGGTATATTAAAAAAGACTGTGAATACAATTCCGGTTGTGGAAATTTAACTAAAATGACTTTGCATCACCAAATCTTTGACCTAATATTGTTTGTATAAATCCGGAGAAGAAATATCGTAAATTTTTTTTTAAAAGAAAAAAAATTTTCGGAAATTATGAAATATAAATTTTAAAGAATGAAAAATCTAATTGATAAAAATCATTAGGTGTGTAAAAAATCTTGTACTTTGAAAAATCAAATCACACTTAATATTTTTACATAATCACATTTGAAATTTTTAAATTAATTTAAATGTATTTTATTTAAATTATCTTTAATGTATATAAAACCTTTAAGGATTTAAAATGTATTATATATATAGTTGCTTTCTGAAATTTTCAATTCGATGCAAATTGATCGATTTTTAAAAGTGTGCATCAAAAAAAAATATTGTTACATTTTATTTTCAAAAACTACTTAATTTGAAAATTAAACTTAATTCGTAACGGGAGAATTGTCTGTCTTGAAATTCAAGATTGCAACGATAATTTTTTTGCCTGTGACTGATAGATTTTTTTATAAAATTAAAGAAATTTCGAAGGTTCAATAGAGAAGTAAAATTTTTTGCTAGTTATTTACACTAAATAACTAATAAAAAATAAGCTGAGAAAAATCTAAATACTTTTGCAAAGAATTGACCAGTTTCATAAGCAGTATATTCATTATAAAAAAAATATTCCTGATTAATGATTTACATAATTTTAGATCTTTTTAAGTTAACGACAAATTCGAACGTACTGTATCAATATCAGAAAAATTATATTGAATTTATAAAATCAAGTTTAAAATTTCATTTTAAAATATCCAAAAATCAAAAATTTATTCATTGATATGAATTGTATTTGCAAAGATTTCATGATCAAATAAATTTGAGTTTTTATTTCGTTAAGGTTGTACTCTGAATTTCAATGCATATACAAAATATAATTTGATTTAAAATCAAATTCCAAGATCATTTACTTACTAACACTTAATAACGAATAACAAAAAAACTTGAGCATTTGCTTTTTTACAAAATTGCTTAAATGAATAAATATATATTATTATATATAATAATAAAATTAAATTCGCGAATAATATATATTTAAATTATAAATTCTTCTGAATAAAAAAAATATATCATGCATTTTTTTTCAAAAATTTAATTTACGTGAAAAATTAATAGGATTCAGGGGAATGTGTATCGA
>BLXL01000759.1:0-15533 GCA_023170135.1 Acarapis woodi
ATAATTTATTGAAGATATTAGGATATCAAAAGGTGATGATTATGATTAGATGGTATTAAAGTATCTTCAAATTATTAAAAAGTTTCGAATAAAATACTCTTATGGCCTTCAAGTTTTATGATGCTTTAAGCTTCCCATTATGTAATCTTTTCTACAAAAAGTCCTTGAGAAATTTAGTCACTATTTTTTTTTATATTTTCATTTCCATTGAAAAGTTTTTTATAAAAGAGGTAAAATTTTTTGTAGCTAATCAGCTTCTATTTCTAGAAATTTTTGGTTCAGAATTTCAAGTTGTGGATTTCAAATTTTAATTTGTTGATTCGAGAAAAAAATTAATCTTTTATTCAAGTCTTAAACTTGAAATTATTTAAATTATATTTTCCGTGAAAATTCGTTATTTAATTTTTTAAAATCAGATAATCATATTGAACAAAAAAAATGTGCAATGAAGAATGATTCAAAAAATCTAAAAATAGATAAATTAATAAATGAATACAATTCTAAAAGGTATAATTTATCCATAATTGACGACATTATAAACAATTTATAATGTTTTATATATTAGTTTCATATGTTCAAAATTTCTAAGATCATCGATTATTAAAGGAAAAAACTAATACCAATCGTGATAAGGTAAAAATTAATTTCATATGCCACATATTAGATTAAAAAAGTAAGAGAACATTTTTGCTTAAAAAATTATCTATAAATTATCTACTCAATTTTTGGAGAATAATTCTTCGAATCTGAAGATCTAATTGATAAATAAGTCAAATAAAAATGCCTCAAAGGCGTGTCGCTTCACAAAAAATATATATGTCTGAATCTTTTTCTGATGACCTAAAGATTTGAGGTCATGATGGTCCATAATAAATGGTTATAAGCTATTAATTTATGCGAAATCTTAATGATAATTTATTAATAAAATTTACCGATTTTTTATCAAATTGATTAAAAAAATTAAATAAATCGAAAAACTCAAGCCTTTTTTGATCTTGTTTTGAAAATAAAAGGTATTTTATACGATATACATATAATTGAAACACTTTTGTCGAAAAAATTTCAATCATTAAAATTTTTTTATCAAACTCGGTAAAAATTTATTTATGTACATGTATAAATTTATTGGATATATTAAAATAAAAAAGCGAAGAAATCGAATAATCTGAGATCATATTAAGTCTACACTGATCAAATTCAAAACAACTTTTAGGGTAAATTGAGATCATATCAAAAGTAGAAAAAAATGCAGACTTGATGATGGAATTACAATCAAAGCAAATAATATTTTATATAAAAAAAATGCTTTGAATTTTTATATCTAAGATTAAAAAACATTATGGTGATTAAGGTAAAAGATTTTATGTTCTATGATCACAAAGTGATGGAAATAATTTAGAATAAACACTATTACTTGATTTGTACGATTTATATCATACAAGTTAGTCATGTCGGTATGAATAAATTTTATATTAGGCTTTATTTTATATTTTATCCAATATTGAAAAAAAAGCAACCAGATTAATTTAATCAAATACAAAGAAATATTAGAATGAAATGAAAATTATAGTATGAGCATATCAAATCAGGATGAATTTACCTGGCAAATAGAACAAAAAGAAAATCGAATTGTCATGAAGTATCAAATATAATTAATGATCAAAACTTAGCAAACAAAAAAAAAAAAAAAAACATACTATCTCTTGAAAATAATCAGAAGTAAATTATTCTCCTTTTATTTAATTCAAATCATTCGAATCTTAGCAAAACCAGTTGGGAAAATTGAGGATAAAAATCTTGAGTCTATTAGTAGTTTGAACGAAAGAAACGTTAAAGGCACTTTGTGAAAAAATTAATCAAAAGTTTACACATTTTAGATGCTTTTGGTGTTTAGTTTGGTTTTAATAAATATAAGCGCCCTATCTAAATTTCAGCTCGTCAACTCTCCTATTCGATTGCTTAAAATAAGTGATCAAGATTTCATTTAAACAAGTAGAATCTGAAATAAAAAAATTTATTATGTATGTTTATCAAACGTAGATCTCTCTCAAACAGAAAGCCAAATAACACAATGAGATTAAATAGCCTGATTGATAAAAAAATTAATTTAAACTTGAAATAGCTTGTAATAAATTTAATCTTAAAGAATTTGATGCTAAAAATCCAAATTCAACCTGCTGCTGGTTTTTCCGAACTATCCTACCAACTTTATCATTTGATTCAAAACATAATTCAAAGAAAATTCGTTCAGAAAACTGAACTATAAAAAATATATACAAATCGAAATAAATCACTTGTCAATGCATATAAGCCCCTCAATTAATTAAATGACTAAAATGAAATAGTATAAATTAAAATTTTTATTTAGCAAATAGAATATTTAAAAATTAAAATGATTGTCGGTATAATTGGCTAATTTTCTTGATTATACGATTAAATAATATAAATCCTGTTATAATATTATTAAATTCCGATAGAACTTATGTATCGATAACACCTTCTGCCGATTAAAATTCAATTTTTGGCTTTTGAACATAAAGCAACAAATCTAAATTAATCAGAAATCAATAAAACAAGAAAAAATTATAAAATTTTTAAAAGTTCATATAAATTGATATTTGAATTTTTCATTATGAAAAAATATTCTAATATTTAAAAAAATGCTACAATCAGAAGAGAAGGGAAAATTTGAAATACTCATGACGGAATAATATTCAATAAAATTAAAACCAAGAAAAAAATTTAATTAATAACACTTTATTTTTCATTTAAAAAATAAATATAATTTCATGAATTTATTAATTTTATTTCCGAGTGCGAATATACATTATTTGAAAGTTTGAGAGCAAAGCTCACACCCTAAAAATATCTAAAAATTATATTTTTGAAAAAAAGTTTTTTCTAAAATATAAAATTATGTATATCAAGTCAAACTACTAAAAAAAATTAATTAGGAAATTTAAATTTTTCAATCATTCATTAATCAAGGATTAAGATCTTTTAGCAAATGATTATAACTAAACTAAAAAAATTGTCCTTCAAAATGGTACTTCAAATTAGTTTTTTCTTATTTATTAGACAGGAAGGTAAGTTGAAAATTTGAAATTAAAAAAAAGACTTTTTTCCAATTAATCAACAAAAGTATTCAAAAAGATTAGAAAATGTAATATATCAGAGTTTAGGAAGAATTATAAATTTTCAGATAAAAAAAAAAACTTGAAAAATGAATTTAAATTCACAGTTAAATTTTTTTCTCATTTGAAAATATTTTTCCGATAAATTAAATGTTGAGATTATAAAAAATTTATGACCTTAAGAAATGTAAAGAAATTTATTAGATAATTTAATATTTATTAAAAAATCGCAAAATTTTTAATATTGATAACAGATTTTCAAAAATTGTCGTAATTTATTTTAATTTAATATAGAATTAAAAAAATATTAATGTTCCAATTTTGTTTATTATTATTTAGTATTATTTAAATAAATTCAG
Organism: Acarapis woodi; assembly: GCA_023170135.1. Classification (NCBI taxonomy): domain Eukaryota; kingdom Metazoa; phylum Arthropoda; class Arachnida; order Trombidiformes; family Tarsonemidae; genus Acarapis; species Acarapis woodi. The sequence goes on from BLXL01000759.1 coordinate 3,494, forward strand.
CCAAATTATTTTTCCAAAAGTCTCATTAGTTAAAATTCTAGAAGATGTGAATTATTTCAGGTACTAATAAAGAAATTATTTTTTCTTTTTTGATATTATATATCCGGATTTGTTTTTCGAATCATTCAGAGGAATTGAAAAGAAAAATTTTAGTCTAAAAAGTGCTAATAAATGATAAAATAAAATTTTACATATTAGGTCAAAACAAGATGTTATTTTTATTGATAATACAAAAAATTTTCAAATATAATGCAAAAAATTTTGCAATTAATTTGTGCTCTTTGTTTGAATAAAGTAAATAAGAAAGAAAAAAGGAATCGAGTTCTTATTTCGATTTTTGATGTTCAGTGAAAATGCATTATCATTAAATCCTTCAATTAAAAAAATTTGAAAAACACATTATATGTTCCCAAAATAAATAATTAAATATAAAATTTATGCTAAAATGATTAGGGAAAGTATAATCTTACCGAAATGTAGTGTAATTATATCCTACTCAACTAACTAAATCAGCGAAGAGATTGAACAATCGAAAACGAATACTGTCATTTCGAGTCCTTACACACAAAAGAGATTTTGTCAAAATGATCATTATTTCGAACTCAGGTTTTACGATAAACTTTTTATAATTTTTTTTTCAGAATTGTAGAGTGCGAGAAAAAGAAATCAAATTTTTTAGTTTTTAGAAAAAAAATATACTTTTTCTATAATTTTTTTATGACACTACCTAAAAATAAAAATGCAAAAATCACACTTGATTTCAATCAACCGTGTTCTTTGTTCACAAAGCCAAAAAAAATTATTGAAACGCTTGTAAATAAAAGTTTAATTAAATACATGTTTAAAAAATAAGCATAGAAACGAGATGATATTTCACCTGAAATTAAATAAAAATATCAAAGAACGCATCAAGTCAAAAAAAATCAAAGCAACGGAGAATAAAGTAATTCAAATGTAATACGGTTTTAATATTTTTGTGTAAGAGGTAAGCACTCACCAGATCGTGATTAAATTAAAAAACCAAACAAATTATGATTGTTTGGTTAACTATATAAGTTTAATTGATAAAAATATCAGATTTCTATAGTCAATAATTTTTTTTTTGAATAATAGTCTAATTGCTGCCTTATAGGTAATTTGAACAAAGAATGATTTATCGAAAACAAAAGTATTTATTAAAAATAATAGCTTTTAGCCTAAAAGATTATAATTCTTCATAAAAATGCTCTTTTTCTAGTGAATAAAATTCTTTATAAGTAAATTTTAAATTTTAGTTGGTCTGAATTTCTTCATAATTTTAAAGACAAAATTTTTATACGAAAAATATTTTTGAAACGAATTTATTTTTAAAATGCAATCGAAATTTCATATAATTATTATACCATACCAAATATAGATTAATGATTTTTAATTAAATGAATAATCAAATAATTCAATTTTAATTGATAACTTATTAAAACGGAAATCACGTTTCAATACATAAAATACACATAAAAATATATACGAATCAAACGAATCACAAATGAATGACGATTGAAACAAAGAGTATTATGATACATATATCAACTTAAGACAAGACTAAATGATTTATTCTATTGCATTCCATTTGATAATCAGTGTTTTTCATGATTCAACATTACACTCTTTTTCACTTGCTTAAATAGATCAAAACAAGATAATAAATTTTTCAATTATTTATCGATGTCTTTCATGAAAATCTTACAACAATTATTACATTTTTTTTTTATCTTGCCAACATTATTTAAAAAGATCGAAAAAACGTGCCAAAAAATATTTTTCATTTTACCCGCTTGTCATCAGCACAATTGCAGGAAACAGAATTATATATACTTAAATTAGCATTGTCGGTAAATTCAACATTTCTACTTCACCACTTCTTTTAATGTTCTGGATCTTCATTTGATCCTACTATTATTTATTTTAATAAACAAAAATGAGATTTAATTTTGTTTTTTAATCTTCGGATAAATTAATATGCGAGCTAAGGTATATAAGTTTTTTTTTTTAAATTTAATCTTTTTTTATTCTTATTTATTATTTTTATTCCTTTTTCCTTCATTTTATCCGTCAAATGGACCAAACTTTTCAATAATTTATTCATGTTTTTTTGTAGTGGAAGAAAAAACGTACCCGTCGTCTAAAAAGGTAAGCACCGATTATATTTTTCAATCTGCTTAGTAAATTATTCATTTTATTTGTTTCATATCATTAGTATCTCAATTTTTTTTGTAAGTCTATTTACTAGCTAGATAAATTAACTTAATTTCAAAATTCATTTGAAATATTTCATATTTATACATATTCAAATTTTCTATTCGTTTACACAATTTTATCCACAATATAGAAAGAGAAGGAAGATGAGAGAAAGGAGCAAGTAAATTGGCCGATTGAGAACCATGTGATCAATTCTGTACGCCTTCTAATTTATTTGATTTTTAATCTTATCACAGCTTGTGAAGTAATTTACTAAACACATTATTTTTCTAAAGGACGTTACATATGGATTGGTTTAACTTTTGAGCATAAACAATGTGTTATTCGGCTTCCGATTTTTTAAAATTTGTAGTAACTTAATGTAATAATAAAGTTAATTATTGATTTTTTTCGCAATTTTGTCTGTAATTTGAATAATGACACGATGTAGTCACTGGCACTATTTTTTATTTATCGTTTGTGGTATGTTGGTTGTAGTCTTCGTTCATAATTTTGAATCGTCGCTTGATTATAAATTCAAAGCCTATAATTTCTATTATGGTAAATTTCTAATTGGTCAATTTTTGTTGCATTTAAAATTGGTCGAATATATTTGTCATCAAAATTAGATTAATTGGCCCTTGTTACCTTTATTGAGCGCAACTAAACCAGAACTAGAATATTCTAATAATTTTACTGAAATCTGAAGTTGTGCTTCATTTGATTCAAGCAACTTAAGAATTTGTCTAATTAACTTAGAGGCTCTAATTTTCAATCAATTATATTACCATCGAGGATAAATATTTTAGCACAAAATTCCAATTATTGGAATTAATAGTTTTTATTTAAAGTAACCTTGAAATTTTTGTATCATGATGTACATTTTTGTTTTGAGTTCTATTCCTTATGAACACTATATGCATTACAGAATATGATCGAAATTTTAATTTCAACTTTATACATAGCCTAACAAGTTTTTTTTACACGTATAAGATCTGTAAAATTTAGATGGCCAAATTTTTTGTGCCAATTTGCTTGTATTTGAACATACTTTTCAAGTATAAAAGCATAAAATAACCCAACAAATAATGCTTTTGGTACTCAATTTTGAATTAATTTTCCCAAATTGATTGATTCTTCAAAGTCATTTAAAATATCGAATTTCAAGGATTATTCTTCATAAAGTTTTCAAATTTTTAACACAGCTTGCAACTTCGCACAATTTTTTTCTATTAAAAAAATATTCTAATTTTTTGAATTGTTGACAAACTGCTTTTTTTCTTCTTAATTAAATTGGTTAAACTCCAAGATCTTCCGATCCATTGAGTCTTTACATTTTCATAATTTTTTTACACATAATCGCTTTTTAATTTCTTTGGTCCATTTATAACCTTTTACTATAGACGATACGGTCTCAGTTTAATTCCTAACAATCTTGACCAATCAATGTCTGACAATAATTTGATGTAAATTTTTTATTTCAATGTGATAATTTTTACTCTTTTACTCTTTCAGAATTTTATCCTAATTAAAATTAATTCACAAATAAATTTATCTTTTTTTGACCACAAGTAGCTTTTCATTTTTCATTTTCATTCAATACTCTTTTTTTTTTCAATTTTTTTGCAACAGATTTTTTCTATTCCTCTTTTCAAATAATGACTTGAATCTGAGAGACCGAAATTTTAAATTGTTATCATGCAATTACTTTAAATTCGGTTTACATTTTAGTATCCAAAATAAAAAATCAATTAAAATTACAAACGACAAACGCATAGTGATAAAATTACTCTCGAATTGGTTGGGTTGATAGTTTTTGTATCACCTGAAAAATTATTTCGAAAAATTCGTCAAAATAGACAATGTTTTGAATCAGGTTGAAATAAGAAAACGAGAGGAGATTTTGAATATTTGTTTATTAATCATATAACACTTTTATATTGATGATAAGAATGTCATCTACGATTTCTTTCGATTATGGTGATAAAAGTGAAATTTTAGCCGAATTAGAACGACGTCGAAAGGCTAGAAGTATAACAGTAACCGTGGATGATGGAGAAATCAAAGCACAATTGAGAAGCTTGAATCAACCAATAGGTGAATTCTTTTTTTTTAAATTACGATTTGAAAATATAGAAAAACAAAAGTAATAAATATGTAAATTAAATTTTTTTAAAAACAGTCTTATTCGGTGAAGGACCAGCTGATCGACGAGAGCGTCTGAGACAAATTTTATCTAAGATAGGTGAAGATGCACTGAAAAAAGATAAAGATGAAGATAAAGATAAACAAGATGATGCTAAAGATGTAATTTTTATTTTCACATTTTGAGATGAATTATATATACAATTAAACTAATTGTAATAATAATTCGAAATTTTTAGAATCAAGAAACATGGTATCATGAAGGATCTACGAAATTAAGGAACGCTCGATTATGGATTGCCGATTATTCATTACCTAGAGCACAGAAGCGAATTGAAAAAATGAAAATGGAATCTTCTAATACGAATACCAAACTTATCACGGCAAACCGAAGGGAACTATTTAATAAATTAAGAAATTTTGAAATTCTTTGCAGTCAGATAGGTGATGTAAGACCAGTTTCTGGTTGCGAATTCAGTCCAGATAATAAACTTATCGCAACCTCATCATGGTCCGGTCTATGCAAGTTGTGGTCTATAGATGATTTGAAAAATGTAAAGACATATCGTGGTCATACATGTAATGTATGCGCCATCACATTTCATCCTCAATCGACTTTAAGTAAAGATCAATCATCAATAAACATGGCATCCTGTTCAGTTGACGGTTTAGTGAATTTATGGAATTTAGTTGATGATGAACCTATACATGCAATGAAATGTCATCAACCAAATCGAGTCTCTAAACTCAAATTTCATCCTAGCGGACGCTTTCTGGCTACCTGTTGTTTTGATAAGTCGTGGCGATTATTTGATTTGGAACACAGTTTAGAAGATGAGATTTTATATCAAGAGGGTCACTCAAAAGGCGTCTACGATATAGATTTTAATCCAGATGGTTCGCTAGCCTTAACGGGAGGTCTAGATTCATTTGGTCGTGTTTGGGATCTTCGAACTGGTCGTTGCATTATGTTTTTAGAAGGCCACCTAAAAGGTTATACAATTTTTCTTTCTTTGTAAAAAAATTTTAATTATAATATTTTTTATATTTAGGTATTTTAAGTGTCAATTTCTCGCCAGATGGATATCATATGGTAACAGGTAGTGAAGATCATTCGGTCAAAGTGTGGAACTTAAGAGAACAAAAATTAGAGTATACAATATCAGCGCATACAAATGTTGTATCAAAAGTAATATTCGATAAACAACATGGAAGTTATATTCTGACCTCATCATTTGATAATTCAATAAGATTATGGGCAAGTCCGAACTGGGCTCACATTAAAACACTTACTGGACATGAAAGTAAAGTGATGTGTGCAGATATTACAAATGATAATGAATATATAGTTTCAACTTCGTTTGATCGAAATATTCGTATATTTTATCCATCTGAGTTTTAAATAAGAATCATTTTCGACATTATATTGTAAAATTACGACACAAATATTTATCACAAATATTGAATTTTTATTTAAAAAGAACAATCCATTCATTGATAATTATTTGAAAGATCGATCAATTTTTCTCAATCTGTTATGGAATGATAATAAGCAAAAAGATCATCATGAATTAGAGGACCATAGTGCTCTGTTGTGAATTTAATTGAATATTATTTTTTAATTCACTATCTTCCGTTTTTATTTCTTTAATATCTTCCTTTACCGCCACAAATTTAGTATTGTATTCATCAATTCTAGAAAAAAATTAAGAAAACATTTCGAAATTTTGTTCAAATTCAAAATTTTTTGTAATTTCTTACTTATCATATATAATGCCATCAACACCTTCCAACTTCAATTGATTAACAGCATTTTTAGAGTTGATATCTTCACCCCATGAAAATAGTTTGAGGCCTAGATTTTTGACATATTTTATTAGTTCTATATTATTAAACAAATCTTCAGCATGCACATTAACGCCCCAAAAGTCGAAAATTTTAGCTAAATAGACTGCGTTTTTCGTAGAATTCGCGCGTCGATCTTTGAAAGGCGTGTACCGTTTAGTAGTACCTTGAGTAAGAAATAATACAGGAAATCGATTCTGTTTCATGCGTAACAAGATACAAATATCTGGATGAAATGTTGACAGTACAATTCTTCGATCTTTGGCATGTTTAATTAGTGTTGTTAGAATAATATCCACAAAATTGTTTTCAGATAGTTCACTATCATGTGGACCTTCCCATTTGCCATCTTCTTTTCTCATTGGATATTTGATTTCAACATTGAAACCACAATTGAGGTCCACCGATTCGAGCACTTGTTCGAGAGTCGGGAATGGTTGATTATCTATTGGATCTGTGTCCATAAAATCGTGATTCACTAATTTTTTGGATATTAGATTTGTTTAAGCGCCAAAATAATATTATTACACAAAAATAATTTGCACTCACAATTATCAACCGGACTCAATTTGAGTGATTGTAGTTCATTGAGTGTCAAATCTTTTACACCATAGTTTACTTTTACCACATCAGATTCGGCCGAAGTTGCTTTTTTTTTAATCGAAATGCTAATTGAAAAATCATGATAAATTACAGGTACTCTATCTTTAGACAAATGTACATCAAGTTCAACCATATCTGCACCCTGTTTAAGAAAATTCAAAATTGATTATAATATACGAGTAATCAATAATTAACATATTGCGTAAACTGAAAATACTTACGTGTTTAGCTGCATAATTAAATGAAGCAATCGTGTTTTCTAACACATTTTCGATCTTATCAGTTCTTCTCCATCGACCAGCACCACGATGACCTTGATTATGAAATCATCAAATCATTATTCACAATTTTAATACAAAATAGAGAATATAAAATAAAATAATATGCATTTTGCATGTAAAATAAACTTACCAACTTAAAAAAAATGATGACGATAGAGTTTTTATCGAAAAAATGTTAGAATAAAAAGAAAAAATAGCAACAAATAAATCTTACCTTCAAGACTTTGCTTGATATCATGCATCGGCTAAATAAATAAAATGATTGGTAAAAAAAAATTTCATAAAAGAAAAGATATAAATTTGCAAATATTAAATTATTTGTCGAATTCTTAGTTAATTCTTTGAGTTAAGAAAAAATGTGAAAAAAAGCGACAAGATTGCGTCTACAATATTTTGTTTAAATTAATAAATGATCACTGATGAATTTTATTTTCTTATAATTTTTTAATGAAAATTTTATATCATCTTAAGAAGTTATCAAGTAAGTGAAAAACTGCAAGTAGACTTCAAACTTTAGACTTAAATTTTTTGAGTCATATTTCAAAAAATTAAAAGCTAAAATATATAAATCTCAAAATGCACTTTTTTTTATCTTTTATTTAGTATTTTTACCCACGACCGAAAATTTTTATTTATATAAATTTAAATAAGAAATATATCGTACCTCAGTTACTTGTTTGATATCTTGCCAATTGTTAAGACCGGCTAGAGTTGTTGAATATCCCATCAAAGGTTTAACAATCAAATAATCGATTATGAGCTGACCGATCGGTTTATGATTTGTACCAGTGATCACTGTATTGATTGTACCATTGTCTTGTTGTAAATTTAGAGGAAGCAAATATGCATTGCCAATATGAATAGCAATACTTGTTTTATTCACATCTCGAACATAAAAATCAATCATATAAGCCTTTTTTTCAATATTAAACAAAAAAGAAAGATGAAATTAATTTTATTATAACATTCATTAGAAAATATTAGAATTTGTTATTTATTAGAAAAAAATTTTTACATTATTTTTAAAAATCAAATTTTTGAGAAAATTCAACCAAACAAACTTACCCATTTGCTCATATCATCAATTGTAGCTTTTAAAAATACATATTCATTTGGATTGTAAATTTGGCCAAATTGATCTTGATTTTTAAATTCACAATCATTTTCATTCAAAACAGCAATTTCAACTTTTGAATTTATATTCACATATTCGGAAATGTTGCTTGATACATCATCTTGCGATTTAGCTTCAATTTCTGAATCTTTGCGTTTAAAATCAATGATACATAGTTTGTATGAAATTATTTTTCCTTGGTATTTCGATTTCCAGATTTGAAGTGGTGATCCGCACAATTTGAAAATAGTTAGAATATCGTGATAAATATGGTGACCAATTGATTGACTAACCATTTCACTATGGTTTGCATTAAGAGTATCGCTTGATTGTATATTGTTGAATAAAGAAAAATTTTCCATTTTTTAGTTATATATTCCAAACGCTTGAACAATAATTTTTTGATTCACAAAATTGAAATGTAGAATGAATTTGTGATTTTTTACCTGAGAAAATAAAAATTATATCTTGTTTTAAAACAAGGAAATTGGTAATTCATAATAAATATAATAAATATAATAAATATAATAAATATAATAAATATAATAGATATAATAAATATGGGGTAGAAAATGAAATGATTGAGATGGAAAATCAAAATAATTTACCAAGATGTTGATTAGCAGATCGATTATTTGCTCTTAAAGTTTTAAGTTCAAGAATGAAAAACTAGATTAACGAATTCATTAAGATAATCGGTATGAGGCAAGCTTTAGATGCCGAAAAAGGTAAGAAAGATAAAATCAATTTCTCGATACGATGTTATTCAAGAGGCGCATATAAATTAATTTAATTGATATTAAGGCACGGATGATTTTTTTGATTTTAAGATTAAAAAATTTATTCGATAAACATTCAACGACAATATATTATTAACAGAATAGATTCATTGATTAATTTTCTTTTCATTCAATTATTTTATTAAATTTGGTCGATCAAAGTTTTTCAAATTAAGTAAAGTAAAAATGATGCATATGAAAAAGTTGAGAAGCAGTAAGTTACCTGGATGAGAAAAAAACTTAAAGGTGACTAGTTTATAAAAAGTTTACATTGAAAAAAAATTTTACAATTGAACAGATACTATTTTTTAATGATTGATTAGTAAATAAATATAATTTTAAACAATTCTTATTCTACAGATTTGAAAAAAGCAAATCAGTTAGATAGTATTTGAATTATAGTTGATAATTTTTGTAATATGGATTCTAAGTCAAATGATTTATTAGCACTGAATATAAATTTTTTTCGCTTATTTTTTAAAAATACATATTATGTAAAAATATAATGAGCAAGCCTTTAAAAAAATACATATACATGGATTCGAAAAAATAAAAAATAATGAAAATGAATTATGATAAAGATATTCAAGCTAAGCAATAATTTTTTAGTTTTTTTTATATGATATAAGATGAAAATTTTTTTTAACAAATCATTTTGTCTAAATATAATCTAGAAATGTGTGAAATTAAGAAAAAATGATAATTTTTAAGCTGTTTTAAATTATTAAATTATTATCAAATTAAAGAATGAAATTATTTTCCTAAATTTATCAAACGCAAATTCAAACATAGTTTAAAAAAACAAAAAAAAATTTTGTTAAATATTCTTGTTAATTAAATATCTCCATTAAATAGTTACTTAAATTAAGAAAATATTATTAATCTTGATACTATTGATAACAAACTATCAATAATATAATAATGGCATGATAACATAAGAATCGAAATGATATTGATGCAATCGGGAAAAATTGATATCAAATATGACTGAAAATCTAAAAAATAACTATTTATAAATAATTGAAATAAATGATTCATCTAAAATTCTTAAAATTTAATAGAAAAATTAACATAAGTACCTCGAATTAATATGCATAATGATACACCTAATACAGATGAATTATTAATATAAGGCACTTGCTTTTTATTAATAGAATATTGAATTTCTTATATAATTCAAAGTCAAGTTTATGACTTGAATTACTTATGATTTGAAAATTTATATTAGTATTATATTAATTCACAAATTTAGATAAAAACGATATTAAAATTCAAATGCCAAATTTTCTTAAATGCTTTCAACAAATTTTAAAGCTTATCAAACTATTCAGTAATTGAATTACATTTAATTGAAATGCAAACAAGGTCAAAAATGTTATTGACTTCAAAAAATTTTAAAATAAAATTTATTTAAAAAAATCTTTTGACCGCTAAGAAATTAGTGGCATTATACATTTGTAATATAATAGAGTATTATTTTAATCATCTTAAATTATTTCTCTTAAAATTTGGGCTTAGAACAAATTTTCTCAAAAATTTCTTTAATCCCAAATTAAGTTTTAGCAACGTCTACAAATTTTCGGCCTAAAAATAAATACTGGTAATTATTAAAAGCCGGATCAAGACGTCTTCAAGATTCAATTTGAAACCTAATGAACAATCAGAAAATTCATTCATTACCTAATTATATTCTAAATGAAGATATTGTGTTCTTGAGAGTAGGCACCTGTTATTAAACTTTGTTTAAAAAAGCAATAATATAAAAATAGCAGAAATTGTTGAATATCTATTATCGTCATAATACACATATTTGTCTGTGATTAACATTGAGTAAAAAAAAAAATTTTTTCCGAAAATAAGATTTCTAATCTTTTATAAAAAACATTGCTTGAGAACAGTATTTGTGATATCTTTTAAGTTTTGTCAATTTTTTATAATATTCACAACACAAACAGAATTCAGGTTAAATTTGATTAATAAGTCGAAAATGATGATATTTATTGAGTATTGAAGAATTAGTAAAAAAATTTAAATTTTTTTTAAATAGATTATAATTAGATAAAGATCCTTCGAAATTCTGTTTATCACATAACAATAGAACAATTCGGTAAAACTGAGCACAAATTACAATTTTTTGCAAATTTAATGTTATAAAATTAAAAATGACTTTGGAGACTGGTGAGTAATTTTTTCCTGTAACAGAAAAATTATTGAAAGCATACAAAAATAAAAGAACCTAGAATTAAGTTTATTTTTTGAGTTACTAATATGAACTCAAAAAAAAAAAAACACTAGTACTCAAGATGAAATTTTTATTAAAGATAAAAAAACACAAGATTTTAATTTACATGAACATATTAACTGGTCTGTGACGTAAACCATTATAGCTTGATGACTAAACATTTTAATTTTAACGAGCTTGCAAAATTTAAAAAAAAATTATATACATGGAAATTTGATAAAAATTATTTCGAAAATAAATTTCTCGAATTTCAATTAAATCATTTGAGCATGTGACGCACTCTAAAAACAATTTGTGCAAATCAAAATGCTAGATTTTTTCAGAACTTTTCAATTTTTTACCTCAATTTATGTCAAATTACTATATATGGCTAAGCTGGCCTTTGATTGTTTTTAATATTACTTGTTTTTTTTAGAAAATTCTACTAATTAAAAATAAAGTTTTAATTCTGAACATTATGCGATTGTTCACATTTTTAATCCAATGTTTACCAACAAAGCGTTCTTTGCATAATGTATTTTAGAAATTTTTCATTTGAAATGCCATCTATTTGGTTTTTAACAAACAAATCTTTATTAATCGCGAAATCTAATTTTTTGCTAAAAAAAAATTTCTTTTAATATTTGGGATGGTATAATAATTATATGAAATTTCGATTGCATTTTAAAAATAAATTCGTTTCAAAAATATTTTTCGTATAAAAATTTTGTCTTTAAAATTATGAAGAAATTCAGACCAACTAAAATTTAAAATTTACTTATAAAGAATTTTATTCACTAGAAAAAGAGCATTTTTATGAAGAATTATAATCTTTTAG
>BLXL01000760.1:0-13051 GCA_023170135.1 Acarapis woodi
TAAGATGAGGAAAGTTATTTAGAAATTATTGTGCTTAATAAAGTAGTCAAAATAATCCAGCCGACAGAAAAAAATTTATTTGTTGATTTTTGATTAATTTATTTTTTATTTGAATTAATTACAGTTTTTTTTGATCGATTGATGAAATTCGCATTAAAAAATTTTTTACTTAAATTAGGAAATTCAAGACCCAGTAAGATTTTATTATTATAATTGATCGTTTAAATAATATGCTAAAAACAAACTTTTGAAGAAACTAATTTTTTTTCTGATATATTCAATAGATGAAAAAATAATTTTTGGCAATTTTCTAGACTTAAATTTCACAAACTAGACAAACAAATTCATTTATAGTAAGCTAATTTAGTACAGATTTTTTAGCATGTTTAGAATGTTGATTATTGCTTGCTTCACCACCATTAAGTCTAGATCAGTTAGGAATGCGTAAAGATTATTTTCAACAATTGAAAGACGAGACTGTTAATCATATTTACAGGCAATTTCAAAATTTCGTTTCGATGTATAATTCAATGAATTTCAATGTCAGCAGCTTGCCAAAACAATGCTTTTTTTATTTGATCTAGAGAATGAAAATTAAGTTTTTTCATTCTTATTATTATACAATATATTATTTTTATAAATTCAGAACTTTGAATTAAAATTTCATATAGTGTATTTTAATGTATAATAACTCTTTTTATAATTTGTAAAGGTTTCAAGGCAAAATCGCACACGAAAAATTGCAGAAGATATTGTGTGCTCATCTCATTTGGTAAATCACCGATTTTCTACCATTTCTAAAATAGATCACTCACTTTCTGTATATTAGTCGCAATCGAAGCATATTGTCTACATACTTTGATCATCATAATATTATATCACAATTTTAGATCTTACTTCCATCTTTTTCCAATTGAATGCATCCTACAGAAATTAAGCTCTAAAATGTTTTTGCAATTATTTTGAGTTTACTTATATAAATGAGCTATTTATTTAAGTTCTTTGTGTCTTGCAAATCTGTTGAATAGAGATTCGCTTTCTTTTATCAGAGCTTGTCAAACATGCGGCATGAATTCTAAATTATTTGAAATAATATCTATTTAAAAGTACATATATTCAAATATATGTAATTCATACTTAATTTAAAAAAAATAATAAATAGGTACTAAATTTCTCAGATTAAAGATTAATAATTTAGGTATATACCTATTAAAGAGAATTCGCTGTAACTGATAAATTCTGAAAAAATTTAAAAATGAAAATTTTAATAAACGATAGATCAAACCCTTGAGTTAGTACTTTCACATTGATTAAATCATTGATAAACTGCTTTTAAAATTATCTTTAATCTTCTTAAACGAAAAATGAATAAAAAAAATATTAGAATAAATTTGAATAAATTTTATTATGTTTGATGATCTAGTTTTCTCAAAAGCGCATAATCTTTAAAAAGAGCTAATAAATCTGCTTTCATGACAATTGATTCTCTCATTCGCTCTGTATATATTTAGTGATGTTTCCTAATGTTTCTCAATTCAATTTATCTTTAAATACAATGATGCATTTGTTATTATATTGAATATAGCATCAAAAAAATAGATAATCACTTTCTTATTCTGGTTCTATTCAAAATCATATTATATTTATTGATGAGCTATTTATTTTTTATCAGGTACCAATCTACAAATTCATTTTGATTAAAAAAAAATTTTTATTGCTGGTATCAATCTTGTAGAAAAAATAGTGCTATGAATTTTGGGATGTTAATAATTCCAATAAAAATATTTTATTTTTCTACCTACCTGTAGCTTTATAATTACTTTCGTGTATACACACTATTGCAAAAAAATTACAAATTCTTTGTTTCTTAAAAAAACTTTCATTTAGAAAATTCATATTTTTCTAGTTATGAATTTTTTAATAACATCATTGTTTTTGGTTTATGCGTCGAATAACGAAAATTTTTATTTTTTGTAAATTTATAAATTTTAATCCTATTAATGAACTATCAACTTTTAATCTAAAAAAAATCGTTTGGCAATATATTAAATCTTTATTTGATTATTATTTCTATTATTAAACGAAAATTTTATGGACAAATAAATCGAAAAAATAAATTTATTTGAAAATTATCAGGCTCAAGCGAATTCACTTTTTATTTAAATATTAAATTCAAAAAAGTTACCATCTGTATATATTGATTTGAATCAAATATTTTATTATGAGAAAAAAATAAACATCTTTCTATTACATTACCACTATTTTTAAATGAATTTTTTTATTTGATTTATTTCATTTTTTCAAGAGACAAATATTTGGTCTTTTTTATGACCGACTCTTATGTTCAATTCTTTGTTAGATTTAGAAATTTTTTTGATAAATATTTAATAAAACATCTTTAAATCCAGTATTATTTCATTGATTTTTTATTGCCATTTGAATAAACAGTATAAAAACAGTGAGCAAGTTATAATTTGGGAAAACAAACACAATTTAAAATATCTAAATTTTATTGTTATTTATGACACAATTTAAAAGTAATGATACGTCCTTGTTGGATTGAAATGTAAAAAATGGTAGAAATTCTGATCAAGTTCTTTCTATGAAAAAATTAAACAAAACGGAAATTAATACGAATACGCGGTTCATCAAATTCAATTCGATCATTCTCATAAGTATTTTGATAAATCATTAAAGCTGCTATTTTTTATGTGATTGGCTAGCCACAGAATCACGATCATTTAGCAGCGAATTAAGTCTTGAACTTGACAAGTTGAAAATTTGAAATACTTTTTGTAGTAATAGTATAATGATTTATATTAATAAAATGCTTGTAAGTGTTGTAATCTGTATTTACATGCAGATATAAAAATTACTTGAATTAAAATAATTCACTGTTATTTATAGTTTATTTAATCTTGAATTTTAATATTATCTGCTGAGTAATCGCTGTTGAGTTTATCTTTGACTTTATTCATATTTGAAAAGATGATGATAATTGTTGCTTATCGAATTATTTCAATTTCATCAAACTTGCTTTCATCTGTTTTTTACGCTTTTTACATCAATTTAGATTTCAATTGTGAATTTGATGCCTTTTTTGAGCATTTTTTTAATCACTTATGATAATGCATATATTCAAGGATAAAGCCTGTCAAAACTAGTACTTCAGCATTATCTGATAGATAATGTCTATTGTTCAAAATAAATTATTATTGCTATAATTTCTTAATTAATTTTTAAAATAATTCTCATATCCTTATTTTACTATCTTGATTACTTTGGCCTCTCGCAAATTAAATAATAAAGTCACTTTTCAAGTGTTTACATTATTTAAATTTGTCGATTATAAATCAAATGTTTAAATTTATAATTTTTATTAAGCTTAATTTTAATTTAATTTGATATATAAATCGATTATAATTAAGTTTTTGTAGAAGCTTGAATCTCTTTTGCCTATATATCTAATTTCTTGTCTGTAGCGATCCGGATATTTTCCAGAAAATTATTTTGTCTAGTAATAAATCGGAAAAAAAATGAGATGATTCAATTGGAGCAAAAAGAATTGATACAAATAAAATATTATGATAATCAACAGGTAAATAAAGGCATAAGTTTTTATAATGTGCATTTTAAATTATTTGGCCACTCAATTTTTGAATATGCTTAAAATTTATATTATATAATTGAGTATAATAACTATTTTCTGTCGTTCGGAAATTTATATCATTTAGCATATATAAGAGCATTAATCAAGGAATAAATGTTCTCATTTGACATGATTACATAAGAATCATGCATTGATGCTTTGTGTATGTGCACAAACTGATCATCAGACATCAAATTTTATTCAAAATGTTTACAACGAATGAATTCTTGAACTTGAAAATATAGATAAAAAAAAAATATTTGTTGATCAATATATGTTATATATAATATATGTGAATGTAAAACTACTAAACTGATCTAATGATTCATGATGTTTGGGTATGAGTTTGAAATTCAGAAGTTTTAATAACTCATAGTTAAATGCACTAATTGGATGTAGTTCGTTAGGTATATACAGAAATTTGAAATTTTTCGAATTTTTTTCAAGAGCATATATAAAAAAAAAAATCAGGCATCATTTAGGAAATTTTGAATTTAGTGAACATACTTATTTTAGATGTTAGAGTATCATTTTTTACTGTGATTTAACTTAAGAAGTGTATCCATGAAATAAGGCAAAAACGGTTTATTTAACGACAAGATTTAATTGTATTTTACTTTTTTTAAATGTTCAATATTATCAAATCGTAACATCATACTTCAAAACATTTGTGTTTTTCTTATTTTAGAGTCCAGGTCAAAGGCTTGGTTTTGTAAATTAATTTGTATTTCAAAACTGACCGGAATATAAGTTTACCTGTTTGCTGAATACAAATTTTATTGATAAATTTATAATGTTGATCTGCCATTTCAGCTTAAGTTCAAGTTTATCTCTCCCAAGTTTTTGTTTTAATTCTTATTTTTTTTTTTTAAATTTATTTGAATTTTTTTTCAATTTGGCTTTGATACATTTGTGCAGAAATTTCTTCAAAATCAGAGTATAAAGACTTGTTTAATGAATATTTTACATTAGAAAAGTACAAACGTACAAAAATTTTTTTTGATAACTTCTTTATAGTCAATCTATTTTTTTTCATTATTAATTTTATATGTTGAAAAATTCAATAAGATGCTAATTCATTTTTTTTTTCTTTTTTTTTTTTGTTCGGATAAATTCTATATACAAAAGCTTAAAACTTAAGCTTCAAATTATCGAATTTCAAATAACTTTCTACATTAGATCATATAACTAGTTTAGATATTACTAAATTTTCTTGATTAGAATTATTCTGGTGGAACTGACCAATACATGAGAGGTTACTAAGTTTCGGTGAGAGTGTTGATAAAAATTGTAATAGTTTTTGATTCGATTTAAAAGTCTAAATTTATTTCAAAGTTTTATATTAAAACGGAATAGCGTGATAGCAGAGTCAGTGAACAAATGTAGGCAAATACCATAATTTTGATTATGAGTCTGGTCACTATTAAACTATAAAAACATCATTCAAGTTAAAATATTTCGGTTATGCGATAACCAAAGATATTCTCTTGAATATTACTTGAAATATACTCTATTTTAAGTCTTTTTGATAAGCATTTTTTTTTAATCTTAATCAAATTCTTTCTTCTCAAAAAATGTTAATCATATGATTTAATATTATTTTGTAAAATTAGTACAACTTTTATTCCGATATAAATTTGAAAAATTTTATATAATATTCGATAGTTTTTTTTACTAATCATTAACTCTTTTGAAAAGATGAATTCGATTTGGATTTTTGATAATTAAATTAAACGATTAATTAGATATTTAGTTTACTAATCATGATAATTCATGTCTGATAGGATTAGTCACTAATTCGTTATTGAAATTTCGTTTAAATTACAACATACCTATATTTGAAATTATTTTTTTTATTTTTTTTTAAAGATCATCATCAAAGACTAAATATAAGTATATGTTTTTAAATTTTTGAGAATTCTATCATTTGTTCAAATATTACATATCAATTATTATATTTTTTTTATTCAGTCATTTTCTTTTTACTCGTTTTTGCAAATGAAGCCGTTGTAAATTTTTTTATTTATCGAAATATTAATGAAATTTTCATCTATAAAATTTTATCAAATCATAACCAAAAATCTTTTTTTCAAAATAATCTTCAAAATTCAATGGGGAAAATACTTTTTTTTTTTTTAATTTAAATATTTTATTAATGAATGATCTAAAATTTCAAAACTACTGAAAAATAAAATATGTACTAAATGTTAATTATTTAATTTAGAACTTGTGAGCACATAGTTATTTTCAACATAAGTCACTTGTCTGTTATTTTTAATACACATTGAAATAGAAATAGAAATATAAGAATGCTTTACTATTGGACATCCCATAATTTGTATTTTTTCAAAAAATAAGATTTGAATGCATCTTCAAACATCACTACTTGGATAATTTTGTAAAAGTTTGAAAAAATTTATTTTTGAGAGTAAAATTAAAATATTTAAATATTTTTTAGAATTCCATCTAGTAAAGATTTTTCTATTAGAGTAACAGATTGTAATGTTAAAACAGCCTTATGTTAAAGCAGTTTATCTAGTTGATTGATAAGTTTTTTCAGCTATTTTTTATATATACTTTTGATTTTGTTTAAAATTAAATTTTATTCACTAGTCGAAGGAAAAAAAAAAATGAAATATGCGACATAAAAATTATAAATCAGAAAGTTTGTATGAATAGGATTAGAACCTAATTTAAAATTAATTTTTATAACTCGATGAAATCAAAATTTGAATATTTTTTGTTTAGAACTTGAAAAATTTGCTTACATACCCATTCTAAAATTTTATTTACAATGCACAATTATTTTGCATAAAATAATGAATTCAGTTTATCTAGGAAATAAAATTTTTGAAACGTGAATTATCTTCACTATTTGGTAATGTTAAAGATGAAAAAAATTGAATTTTTTTTTTTTATATGTGTAACAAACTCTTGTATTTTTACTAAAATAATATAAATGTTATTAATCATCATCGAAAATTTGCTTCTATCATTCAATTCGTCAAAGTTAAGAAGGTGCGAATGCCACACGTTTTCTTTTAAGAAATAAATTACATTTGAGTTTATGTGTTATTAAAAATATAGCTCTTTCATTGAAGAATTTGTGCTTTTAGATAATCTTTAATAATATTGTTTAAAAAATAAATCTAATTTTTTCATCTTCAATACACATTTCGATACTTGACGATAATTTCTAATCCTAAAATTTTGTTATTTGATACCCTTTGCGATATTTTTTTCGAGATTTATGATCGGAATTTTTTTTTCCAATTTTAATGAATAGTTTAGATAGGGATGTAAATTTTTTATAAAATAGAATATATAATCATATGTGTATTCAATTACAATCAGTTCATTTTCATTCAAATCAGTTTCATATGAAAATGCAATCATTTATTTGACGAATTTAAAAAAGATCGATTCAGAAAAATGCAATTAATAATGTGTATAAGTGAATAATATTTATTAAATTATCATCATTTTATAACATATTAATAGTTATTAGATATTTATTTTATTTTAATATTTACAAGACAATTATGATACTGAAATTTTCAATTAAAAAATTTGAATTCTTAAAAAAAAACTTACGATATTTGAGAAATTTGTTTGAACTATTTATTTATTGTTGTAGATGAAATTAAATAATGAATGTGTTCAGGGTGAATCAAAGGATTGTTGTTGTTTTTCTTTTTACAAATTATTTGTAATGAGTGAGATTGTCTATCAAAATATTTATTTAAATTCTATAGGTTAAAAACCTTTACAAATCCTGTTTGATTTATGAAAAGAAATTAAAACATTTCTAATATTAGATTACTTCTATAAAGTTTTTTTTAATATGTATCCTTGATATTTTTTGAAGCATCTTTTAAATTTAAAATTCTTCAAGAAATGCCTGCTTAATTATTGGTGTTATTTCGAAATTTTTTTTTTGGATGATTCTTCCAAAAAACATTTTGTAAGAGAGTTACTATTTAAGTAATAAAAAAAATCAAAATATTTATTTTTTAAATGACTCTTCCATAAGTGAATTATAAATATAGCTAATTGGTGATATTTAAATGTATTTGAAAAAAACATCCTTTTTTTATTCAAATAATACCTTTTTTGAAAATAAATTAAAATTTTGATTTAATTTTTAAGTTATATTAAAATTTTAATTTTTTTGTAAAGTTTTACTTTTATTTAATTACTTTGTGAAGAAAAATATTCCTTTTGAGACATTATATAATCGAGTTTAATGATAATACCTTGAAGATAAACAATGGAGTAATTTTTTTATGAGTCAACTTGTCTTCAAAATCCTGTTTATCTGAAAATGTAACAACTCAAATTGGAACACAAAATGTTTTTAATTTAAAATTTCAAACTTTTGTGAAGGTGCAGCTAGAATATACTTAAAAAATTTTGAGAATTCATTTGCATTTCTTCACTCAAAAAAATTTTGATTAATAAAACTATATATATAGCTCATGCACTTTCTTTTGGTGTGCCAAATCATTCTAAACCAGTAAATCTTAGCTTGATTCTTCACAAAAAGAATTTTTGCCTATGATTTTGGTATAAATTTTATTTAAATTGTTTCAAGGTTTTTTTTCAGAAAAAGTTTTTGAAAAGAGAATTTTTTGTATAGTCGATTAGCAGCATTACCAAGAAAATGTAAAAAATGACCCCCTGTTTTGCAATCAAAGTCTAAAATTTTTTTGCTATGTGCTCTGTGAACTTGAAATTTAGCAGCTTTTTAAATATTTTCGTTTTTTATAGCCTTTGCAATATTTAGTACCTCTAGTAATTTTATATAAAAAAGAAATAAACTCAATAAAATTCAAAATGAAATTAAGAATCTGTATTCGAATAAATTTATTTAATATAATACATATATATAATATGCAGATCGATGGATAATTGTGTTAATGCACTATATTATGTGCAAATGTGAAATTTTTTCTTTCTTATTCACCTAAATCCATATTTAAAAATTCATATACTAATGCTTGAGTTTTTGAGTACACAATCGCATTACTTTTTTAATATACCTATAAACAAAACTTATGTATCTTTTTACAAAATTTCTTTGAACTCCAAATGATGATGCACGAATCAAATGAATTTAATTGCTATGTGATGAAACTCCGAAGATTTTAACTAGTATATAGATACATTTGACAAAAGAATGCTAAAACAGATTTTAATAGAAAAAGAAACTTAATTACGGCAAAATTCATTTTTGCAGTTTATTCTTGGATGTTCACTTTTGTGGCTGTGAGGCTTTAGCTAAGAGTAAAATTTTTTACTTATTCATTTGAAATAATTACTTAGCTTGGTAAATAAGATTTGAGAATACTATAAATTTTAAAAATAGTATATATTCAATAGAATTCATCAATAAAAGCTTTGCAAACGATTTTTTTTTTCAAATACCAATGATCTATTACCGTTTTTTTCTTGAATTTTAGGTTCAAGGATAAATTCACCTAGAATTTCTAAATTTGTGAGGTGTATTTTCCTTGTTTCTCAGAACTAGTTTGACCTATTACCAACCAAGTTCAAGGTTTTTTTCTGACTACAATATTCATAATTATAAAAAAATTAAAAATAATAATAATAATTAAAAGAATCAAAAATTCTCAAATTACTAAAGGATTTAGGAAATAGATCTACTTAATATTTCAAAAAATTACTTTTCTAAACAAATTTTCAGTTTATATTTAAAGAATAAAAAATTGGAATTCTTCTTGTTTTAGATTTTAATGCTCATTAAGAATTTTTTTTCTTTTGTTATTTAGCCGGAATCTTTTTGAAATAAAATTTTTAATAGTTAATTGTGGTTTAAAAAAAAAATAAATTTAAATGTAATGAAAAGGTTTAAATTTAAGATCATATTCTTAAATTACGTTTTTACTCCCTTCTTTTTTTGTATTATTTGGATTTTTTTAAATCTGTACCATAAATATTCTTTAAGCATGATATTTTTCTTTAATAAGTAAAAATTATTCATTAACTTTGACTGTGGTCACTATTGTAGAGATTTTCTATTAATAAAAATTTGTAGCTAAATAGTATGATTGATATGTATGCATACTATATATTAGATATTGACATATCAATATAGCATATTGATATATGGTGTTAGTCTAACAAATTTTGTGTGTTTTAAAGCAAAAAAAACTAAAATTGGACTAAAAATTTAATTGATCATAGATATTATTCTTCAGCGTAAAGTGAATCTTGCTCCTACAAATTAAAATGCCAGCAATATAGAATTTGTGCTTATCTGAATATGTAAACATTATGAAAAATAAAAGTTTATTGACGGGAACTAAGATAAATCTTAGTTGGAAAGCCATATTTTCCACATGTATACTACTGATTTAATTTATGACCATTAGTGATAATAATAATTCACACTTATTAAAATAACAAGCTATAAATTGTGAACGGTAGTATTCAATGAACAAATAGATTGTTGAATTTAGTTAAATCTAGATTGATTAATCTATAGATAAAATAATTTCAGACTTAAAACGTGTAATTTAGTATTAAATATAATTTAAATTGTGCCACCAGAAACGATTTATATTCTTCAAGTAAAAAAAAGCAAAAACGAAATTAAAAATTTATTAAAATAATTTTTCATTGTCAAATAAAGTAAATCGTTTCTATTTTGAACAGAATAATAACTTACAAATTGCAAAATGAACAGGTACACTGACAAATGTAATAAGAGAATTTCATAAAAAATTTTATTAATGCAAAAAGACCACTAATATATTATCCATAATTAGTTATCAATGTAAAAAATGTTAAATTTATTCATAAAATTTTCAATCGAACAATAATTTTTGAAAATAATTATTTTAAAACGGCACATATTTAATCTAAATCGAATGTTGTAATTCACTTTATTCTCACATAATTATTTTTTACACTGCTAAAAATAAGAGCATTTAATCGAACATCTTGAAAAGAAAAAATAATATAACATCTTTTTGGGCATTGAGTTTATGAAAATAAAATATCAAGTATTTAGTGGGTATAATTTTTATAACTGATGGATTTATTAGAAAGAATAAAGACTTTGAATATTTTTCTTTTAATATTCTTCTTCATAATAAGATATCTATTTTAAATTTTAACAATAAATTAGCAAAATTTTCGTTTCCAAATGCACAGACTAATGTTTAGATAATTGCTCAGTGGCTGGCCTTTTAAAAAATAAAATACATAAACGCATGTAAATAGAATAATTTTATTATCAAAAAGAGGATTTTGATGATAAAAAAAATATATATTGCTTGAAAATATTGAAAAAAAGCTTACATATTTGTAACTTTATAATCAAGAACATTTTAAAAAAACAAAAATTTTGTAAAGTATCAACTTGTACCCATCGTCATTTACGAAATTTAATCATTTATATAAATTAAAAATATATTAGTTATTCATTTCATTAAAGTTTGATTCACATTGTGTATCAGGATAAAAATGAAAAATTAATATTTCTTACAAATGATAATGTAAATAAAAATTTTGTTTCAATGTTTGTATTTCATAATAAGAAAAATGCAATCAACGTTTTTAGACTTAAAAATAAATATAATTTGATTTATGTAAATAAGGAATGATGTTGACAATATAGAATTATTCATCTTTTGGTAACATTTATATTATAAGAAAATTTTTTGCTTTATTACAATGTTTTTTCTATCAAAATGATGCTCTATCAAAAATAAATTCTAGAAATGATTTAGCTAAACATCTATGATACATTTACACTGTTTTTGATGACTGTCAATCGATTAATAAATAGCATGCGATTAACGTCAAAAATATTTTAAGATCAAGATTTATCCAAATATAATTTCTTAATATCAATTATCTGTAATTTACCTGTTTATCATCAAAATTGAAGGAGTTTTTCTTATTTGGGATCAATTTTTATTGAATATTTCATTCGACCCTTGTAGCAATAAAGATTTTACTTTGATATGATATCCAAATAAAAATTTATTTGTTGAAAATATAGATAGGTATGCTTTTCATTTAGAGGTTACAAATAGAAAATAAATTTTATAAATACCTTTTCGATAAATGTTCTGTTTAAGTTGACTGTTGATTCATTATAATATTGATCAGCTTTTACTCAAAAAAAATAGTGAGCAAATAAATTTTATTTTATCAAAAATTTTAAGTTTAGGATTACAATAAGATTACAATTGCTCAAATAATAAAAGTTAATAAGATTTTTTAGACTTCCCTAGCAAACAAAGATCAATAATGAAAGGAAAAGAAATATTATTGAACTTTTTATTTTTAAATTCATGAATGGTTGAAAGATGATAAATAACTAGAAGTGACTAATCAATTTTTTAAATAAACGAAAATAAAGGGTGGGTTTAATCGATTCATCGCTATTCAAGTGTTAAGATCACCTACTGTAAAAAATCAAAGCGAAATTTTCGATATGCAGTATTTTTGAAAAGTAAAGAAGATTTTATCTTATAATTTTATTTAAATAAAAATTTTTTGTTGGTCAGCTTACTGTTAATAGCTAAGCCTATCTATGTGGGTTAAATTATATAAGTTTTATTTTTAATGCAGCTAATATTATATTATAAGTATTACACATAT
Organism: Acarapis woodi; assembly: GCA_023170135.1. NCBI lineage: Eukaryota > Metazoa > Arthropoda > Arachnida > Trombidiformes > Tarsonemidae > Acarapis > Acarapis woodi. The sequence goes on from BLXL01000760.1 coordinate 12,287, forward strand.
GTGTTGATATTAACAGTTCACTTTGATACATAAAAATTATATTTAGTAAAAATATTTTCAATCGCATGTTAATTTGATTTACCAATTCTTATAACAATTAATTGTTGAATAGATTTCAACGCTTTATGCTTCTCTTTACACGATTTCGAATGTTACTTTCTAATAAGCTTGGTAATAGTGATTTTTCTATCTTTAAGTTTTTTTATTAAATGCGCTTCGACCATTATTTGTAATTTTATATGTTTTATTTAATCAAAAAAAAATTTATGATGAAGTACAATTTCGATCGATAAATAGAGCGAACTGTTTCACACTTGTTCTCATTTTCTATTTTTTGTAGCGGCTTTTCGACAATGTGCTAATTAAAATTGTGAAAAGCACCGCAATATTTATATCAATGTCTACTCAATAGGTTAGATTCATTTAATTGGTGAATTAATTTTTAATCTCTTTGTATTTTCGATATGAAATACAACGTAACCAGTTTTATTATTTTATATTATCTTTGTAGTTATCATATTTTTATCATTATAAAATGAAAAATTTTTTTTTCAATAATTCAAATTTGTGTGCATAGATCATGTATCAGAGATACGATAGCATAAACAAAATGTTAAATATATTTTTAAATATCCAAAATTTATTCGCGGCAAATAAGTTATCTCCGTCAGGTAATAATTTGTAAATGAAAGTTGATATAATAATATAGATTAATTGACCTCAAAATTTTTTATTCCAATTGTAAAAAAATAACAATAAATTCTC
>BLXL01000761.1:0-12132 GCA_023170135.1 Acarapis woodi
AATTATTTGCAAACCTATATTTTCAACTATAGTTGACAAATGTAATAAATTAAGTTTACTTCTAATTAAGTAATCGGAAAAACCCTTTAAATTCTAAAACAAATTAAAAAAAAAATATTTCATAAAATTTACTTATCACAATCAATAATGCAAATAAAATACGATTTTCTGTATTCTTATTCTTAAACTATGTTAAACTACTCAATTGAAAATCTGAATGTCTAATTATTTTGGTTTCATTTAAAAATTGAAAAGTAATTTGATCGACAATAATTTCATTTCATCGATGAAAATAAAATCAATTTTCCATCAAATTTTTGGTTTAGCATCGCTTGTTTCATATCCCATCGCTACGCCTTTTAAACCTTGTGTTAAGCTACTAATTTCGTTTTGTCCGGCATTTACTTGTAAACCAAACCATCTTTTATCTTTTAAGTAATCTTCCACTAATGCTCTATTTCGATCATCCAGCAACAATTGATTTTCTTCTTCATTTATCTCGTTAGACAAATCATCTTCCAACTCTTCATTCCATTTTATTTGACCATATTCTATTTTTAAACCGCAACTTATCTTGAATTCTTCATAGTTAATTAATGGAATGTGCAAATTAATTGAATCAATTAAACTAGAGCAGTAGCAATTACTCACTAAAACAATTGAATCTAGTGTGCTAAAATTTCCTAATTTAAATTCATCAGTTGTTTGTACCAATGTTATGAAATTGACCTGTCGTTTTTTACATTTAGCCAGTTTTTTGATTTCTTTTATATATAAATTAACATCAGGATATGCGTGTGTAAATACAATGCCAAATTTTTTCAATTTTTTCACCTTTTCAATTAATGAGTATCTTTTCATCAATTCTCTACTTGTTTGAATACGATCAATTTTTTGACTATTTGGGTTTAAATGAATAAGCTCCAATAGACTTAGCACTTTAAGTGTATTTGGTACTCGATCACCAACAAAAAAGAGTCGCTTGTAATCATTTAATCTATGATCAACAATGTAATTGTGTAATCGAAAATTGTGAATTTGATTTAAGTCAGATGAATCTATAATATTTTTGCTTAATTTGTCAACAAAAGTCCATTTATTAGAAAATTTGATAAGTTTAGGAAAGGGTACGTTTAACTTTAATTGATTAAATAATTCTAATGTAGGTATCAAATAATTTGTATCTACAATAATAAGGTCGTCTTCAGAGTTAAATTCTTCTTTTAGGCAATTTGACATAAAATCATTTGAATTTTCATTAAGATAATGATGTTCGAACATGAACAAAACAGGATATTCCACTATTCCTTTTGGCAGATTAGCTAGACAACATTTACCAAATCTAATTAGAGCGTCTACCTGTCTATTCAAATGACGTGGAGTAACATAGTCAACAGTGCAACAATTTAGAACTACAATATAAAACTCAATTGGCGTGGATAATTCATCTGATAAATTATGAATAGATGAATTTAATTCTGAATTTAAGTATTTAATTAATTCTACACTATATTTTAGTAGGTAAACAGGTAATTCTAATGCTATACAGTTGAATGAATTCACACTAATCCATTTCACCGCTTCCTTCAAATCGAACAAATTTTCAATTGAATGCATTTTACAAGCTTACAAATTCAGATGATTAAAAAGATGAGTAAAATCACATTTTCGATTATTAATTATCTTAATTTGAAAAACAATTATTTTCTTGATTAAAAAGAAGGTAGATTAAACTTGAGTAAAAGTAAACATATAGCATCACAGAATAATATTACTATAAAATTATGTGAAAAAACTTGTTCTAAATTGAAAATGTTTTGTACTAAACAAAATACAAAACCCACTAAAACAAATTTAATAATTAATGGGTGTAATACATGTGATAAAATTCAAACTAATACCACTTTATGTTTACAAGACAACATCAAAAAAAAATTTTATTATGAATTTTTCACATTAGCATGTAGAGGACGCTTTTGTTAACTAATTAAAGTAGTTAAAATTTGATCGTGAATTGTTACAATAAAATGTACATTATTGATAACTTAATTTGAATATTATTTTAAATATAAATTTTCCAATAATTTTTGCTTAGGTTATAAAATTCTGATAAAAATTCACTTTTAACTATTTGAAAATATCACAGGCAAATTATTTTAATTGAATGCTTACAAATTTTATTGCTCATTGAAAATGATCAAGTCTATTAATTTTGAAATACATTGATATTAATTTTATGACCCATAAACATTCGCTAAGATTAAATAATTCTGAGAAATAAATTTTAGATTTACTAATCTAAATCATAAAATTTAGAATGTCATATAAATATAGTTAGAATCACAACTAAATAGATCATACTCATATTTAGAACTGCTTACATTTTTAAAATCTTGAATTAATTGAATATGTAATAAGATTCTTAAGTAATGATATTAATACCACTATAATTTAATGTGAAAAAGAAACATTTTAATATCATCGATAGCATAATTTAAATAGACTTTATTTTGAGTAAATTTCACTAGGACTCTCAAAAAAATATTTAAGAAAAAACTAGATACAAAATTTATAAAAAAAATTTTTTTTTTCTTAATTTAAATATTCGTTTTTAAACTGGTGTTGATGATTTTATGATAATCTTGAATATTAAATAGCCTTTGCTATTTTCCTGCTTAATCTAAATAGTAAATCGATTCTTTTGTAAATCTAGAATTAAAAATTTTAGCCCATAAACTTTTTAAAAGAGAATTTTTTTTTTTTAATTTTAAGTGTATCTAAAATAAATGATGACAGATTTGGAATAAAATAAAATTAATCTTCTATTATAAGTATACATTCATTTCATTATTGATAGTCTATAAATTATTCATTGTCTATCAAATCAAGGGAGTGTTTTATTTGATCGTTTATTTTAAATTATTAATATAAGATTTGTATTTTTTCCAAACATAGATAATATATTGATATTTTTTGAATTTTTTATTTATTTTCATTAGAAAAATTTTTTTTCTCTAAAATTATTGTTGAAATAAAGTTATTAATTATCAAAAAGGGAAATTATTAATCATATTCTTCAATATTTTCTTGGAATTCTGCAATCAATTGATTTATTATATGACTCGAATTATTTATACCTATTCACGTCTTACTTTGATAAGATGTAAGTGTTTTGGCACCCTGCGCTAAATCAATAATTACATTTGGAAAACTTCAGTGAATATTTCAGATGACAAAAAACTGTCGAATTTCAACTGATCGTATTAAAATATTGAATTTTTTTAAAATCAACTCGACAATAAATTTAAGTTAATCGTTAATAACGATTTTTCTGGAATACGATCGCTGCCACTAGGTGGCCAACTTTATGGGCAGTTCTTTTTGTTTGGTATTTTTGTGTTGTTGAGTTTCCAAAGTTCTGAAATATCAATTGGTCAAATAAAAACTTTTAATAAAAAATAAAATTTTATAATGACAGGTACAATTATAGAAAATCTTTCGAATCGAAAGATCATTGTAATTATTTCTATCATATTGATTGTTCAAATCATTTCATTTTTGATCGGGGCATTTGTAGGTAAAATGTCGTAAAAAAGTTTTTAATCTAGATTTTTTTTATTGACTAATTAAGATGAATTCAATTATATTCAAGAATATAATTTATTTATGCGAAATTCATTTATGTCTTACAATTTATAGCTCCGTCACCTTCGTATCCAGAACAAATTACAGCCACAAAATGTATTCCATCAAACTATAATGAATTGTCCATACCTCGGGTACATACCCAAAAAGGCAAAGTAGTTCAAAAGAACTGTCGAATATCAGAGGAACGAACGTAAGGATGTTAATTATTTTTGTAAATTATCTTTTATTTTCATCTAATTTTTTTATTATCAAATAGCAATAAGACTACCGTATTTGCTCTTCAAATACCGTTAGCTAAAGAAGGATATCAATTAGATTATTCACGTTGGATGTCCTATTTATTAGTCTTATTTTTTCCTGATTTTGTGTATGATCATCGTCTGTCGGAAGCATCTACAAATGAGAATGAAATTAAAGGTACTTTATTAATGAAAGTAACACTTGCTGTTCGAAATAATTGGGAGAAAGAGTGGAAGATCTATTCAAAAAAAGAATTACTCAAACGCAGTATGAGTTGTAGTTTGGCAAAGCATGAAAAGAAAACGGGAAACAAATTCGATTGCGAAATAACTCAACTATTCGAACTACAATCGATTTACTATGACTATTATTTAATTAACATTCAGTTAATAGGTGAAGAAAGTAACCAGCAGCAAAGTGGAATATTGACTGATTTAAATTTTGTGACTATTCATCAGAATGGTGGTTTTACGCAGATTTGGTTGATGATGAAAAGTATTTTTTTTATAATCACACTTGCAACACTAATTTGGTTTTATCGACGCATCAAACAACTTAAACGATCTCCTGATCTAATTGAAAAAAATTTATTTATAATTGGAGCAGCAATTACACAATTCAATTTGCCTATTGAATATCTTACATTATTTTTCGATTTACCTTTTATGAATTTTCTTAGTGACATAAGACAAGGTGTACTATATTGTTCATTGCTTTGTTTCTGGCTTATATTCACCGGTGAACATTTACTCGACAAAAAATCACAAATCTCAAATTATTATTTGCAAATCACTATAGTATTAATTGCATCAATTTCTCTTTTTATTTTTGATTCATCTGAGCGAGGTGTGCAAGCAATTGATCCATTTTTTACTATTTGGGAAGTCGGCACTAGCCTTCCCATTTTATTTATTCTTCTGGCCAGTTTATCGATAGTTGCTTATTTACTCTTCTTAGGTTACCATATAATTTGGGTATTTAATACAATTTCATCTAGACAATCTAGTCTACCTACAATGTCTTCTACAAGACGTCTTTTTTATCAAGGAGTAATCTATAGATTTAAATTTTTACTATATGCAACCATAATTTGTGCTACATTTACCTTATTCGCATTTATAATCAGTCAAGTAATCTATGATCCATCATTGGCACTTGATTATGATACAAATGATCCGATTCAATGGTCATCTGCTATGTTTACTACACTTCTTGCTATGTGGAATTGTTATATTCATATTCTACTAATCTTTTATGCGCCTTCAAAAAAATGTATGGATGTAGACAATACATCAGAAGAAATTGAATTTAGTAAATTGACCGATAATTTACATGATGATGAAGATAGAAATTTAGATAAAACAGATGCTCAACTATTGAAAGAATTCACAACAAAACAGAATTTAGATTGATTTTATTAACGCCTCATTTTTAAGATGATTAGGGAAAATTGGACAAATTTTCTTTGAAAAAAATCTAAGATTTACTTTTTGATGTTCCTTCGAACAATTATAAATTGTATTCTAGCTAATTTTTTCATTTTTAAGCATTATTGAACCAAATCTATTCACATTGTAAAAGTCTGTATCATATATAAAATAAAACTTGATTTTTGAAACAAATAAATACAATTAAAATAATTTTTTTCATTTTTTTTGCTATAGTGTGAATATAATAAAAATATGTTCTTAGTAGCTTTAAATATTAGCTCAACAAAAACACTGCAGTTAATTTCTAGGTAAAATTTCAAGAAACTAAAAAAAGGATTGATAAATTGAGGCACTTTTCTGCACATATAAAATCAAGAATACATGCATGAACTAATTAGTCTAAAAAGCCGATAATCGTTGTTGACTGTCCAAAAAATATTAACGAATCAAGTAATGATTAAAAAAATAAATTTTCATTATAAAATTGACTTACAACTTTAACTCAAAAAACTAATAGAAGTATGTCAATCGTTTTGAACCTTTAAGGCTAAAATGCGAAAAAAATTTTCCGTTCAAATTACCTATTATAATTGAAAAAATATTTTTTTATCAAATTGATAGAGTAAATACAAAAATCAAGTTACCGTTAGGCATTTTTTTTTTTTCAATATTTTAAAATGAATCAGTACACAAATCAGTTGCATATTTAAAAAAAAAATTTAGAATTTCACAAAAACTTGCACAAAGTTGTGTATTTCAACAAGAATATTTTAACAAAAAAAATAGACTATACACTAGATGAATGTATTTATAAACATTTTATAAAAAATTGAAAGAAAAAAGTTTTATACAGTTGATATTAAAAATATGTAAATTCAAAATCAAGTTTGAGAATCAAAGATTGATTGATTAAATCATAATTGAATTTTAGGCAATTTTACAAGAAAAATCATTCAAGATAACGTAATTACTAACGAAGAAATTTAATTTAAGGAACGGTGATTATTTTTTTCTAAGAAATATATAAAATATTTCAAATTTTTCAATAAAAACCTAATCATAAAAGGTCTGTTAAAAAAAATTCTCCTTCTTCAATCGTATGTAAAGCATACAGAAAACCATGTGAATAGAGTCTTTAATTCTTTGATGATCTAGATAACTTCTATAAAGATGTGCTTTTTCAATACTTATTGATTCCAAACAGACGGACTACATAAAATGTATTTTAAAAAAAATTAATTAGATGTTTTCTTAGCTAAAGAAACTTTCTTACCTTTGTGCAACTGAGGCAATTTTGGTATAATCACAGTCAATAAAGAGACAAAATTTATAAAAAAATGAAACGAATCATATTTTGTGTAGAAACTTGCCAAAAAGAATCTGTCGATAAAATTGATTCGTGAAATTAATTTTTAATTGATTCGTTTTGTTAATCAATTTTCTTTAAATTTAAACTGAATAGAAAATAAAGCTTACAAAATAATTGGAATGACAGTTAAAAATTTTCTTGTTGCCGTAAATTGAACACCATTATCAATTTGTTCCCAGTGTGTTAAATCGCGTACATCACCTTGATCTAATGTTTCCCATGGTGTGCCTAACAAGAAAATAATTAGTCTAATATAATAAACTCAATAAAGACATAATATTCAAAACATTAAACAAAGTGTTGAATTTACAAATAAATGAAAGAAATATTTTGATGTTATTATTTTTATGTATATACATAATTGCGAAATGTTTACAAAATAAAATTCAATGTTACTTTTTTGAAACTTGAAAATTATTTTTAAAGATTAATTTAATTTTTATAGTACAATTTCTTTGACACTAAGTATTCGGGATTGAAACTTTCTATAAATTTTATTATTTGATTATTTACCTTTGACAAGATGCAATAAAATAAACATTACCTGTATAAAAAAAACGAATTAAAATTAGAAATCAAATTAAAATTTTTTATAAATTATGTGACGAATGCTCCTTATTTGTAATGACGATATATAAAAAGTTGATGAGTAAATTAAAATAAAAATTTTAAATTGAATGCTCAACATAAAATTTTTTGAGATTATAACTCAAAGGCAAAAAATTGAAAAAAGAAATAGAAACGACTCAAATTGGTAAATTTAATTTAACTTGAAAAAATCAAACTAAATTCAAAATAATAATTCACCAATAAAAAATTAGAGTTTTTTTTTAAAAGTTAAGCAATTTTATTAGTCATATTAGAAATTTTTAGATTTATTTACATAGTTTTCAGCAGCTCCTATTCATGGGAAGTAAATGCCCTATGCGATCAAAAATGTTCAAGTATAAAAATAAAATTTTTTATTTCAAATACATTAATAATTAATCTATATCTTCATAAAATTTTCTTTACTGGGATATTCACATATTGAAAATTAAATTATTCATTGACTTTATTGTAAGTTTGTATCACAAATTCAAATAAATCCTTAATTATCGATATAAATTTTTATAATCAATGAATTTTAAAATAACGATATTTGAAACGGAAATTGGTTTTCAAATGATAAAAGAACGAAAAATTTTTTCAATCTATACCTTAATAGGAAAAAATGATCTGCAAATATTTTGATTATGCTTTCTTAAGCTTTTTTTTTTTTAATTTCTTATTTAATTAATTATGATATTTTAGAGAAAATTTTTGAAATATATTAAAAATAATGAAGCAATTTACAAATGATTTGAACAAATAATTAATCGAATTTAAATCTTATCAAATTTAATGAAATGTAGAAAAATGAAGGAAAAAAAAAACTAAATCATGGTATTATTTATATATGAATACAGTACTTAAAAATAAAAAATTTAAGTATTATAAAAAAAATATGACAAAAGTTCGTAATAAAATATATAACCTACTGATAAACATGTAAAAATTAAAAAAAAAGTCAATTGTTAGAAAAAAAGCAAATCGCAAAAAGAAAAAAATAAAGCTAATCAAAATTCTATGTAACAATCTAATTGTTTTATGATGCGAAACAGGTGTGTTTGTTTGAAAATTAAACTGTTATGGAAAAGAAGTAACTCTTAGGCAAACAAAATAAAATGGACTGTCGACCGTAAAGATTGCATTTACAGATTATTTTTAGTAAGTTTGCTTCAATATCCTTCATTAAGTGCGGTGTGTTCTTTCTAATGATGCATTTGTGATACATATTCTAATATTCTAGTGAGATATTATTTATTAAATAATATTTACACAAAATAAAATGAATTAATTCGTAAATTTAATTATAATATTGTTATTTGGATGTAGCAATTCAATAATAAGTTCTTTTGTAAATGTAATGATTATTCGAAAAACAATTAAAACGAAATTCAAACAATTAATATATAATACTTTGTTCCCTAAGCTAATCGGTCGACTAATAAGTGATCATAATTAACCGATTTGCCCATTCTTATATAGATAAAAAAAATTGGCTATTATTTTAAAACGAAATTATATACAAAATAAAGATAAAGTGATCACAGAAGTTGATTAGTTTAAAAGCAATAAATTTTTTATAACAAATTTAATAAATTATCTGACTTGAGATAGACTAAGTAAAATTTATAGCATCTGTATTTTTAATAATGGAAAAAATAGCACATTTTGATAAGTCATCTAATTTTTTTTTTGATCATATTAAGTCATACAAGTACAACGAACTTACCGGACGAAAAAAACACAAAAAAAAAATATCTGATCACTAATTGGTAACATAATTAAATCATTTCTAAATAAACAAGTAAACAACAATGACGATTAAAATTCATCTGAATAAATAAGGCTATATTGTGAGTAGTATTTGATCGCATAGGTATAAACACTAGCAGATGAACAAATTAAAGAGCAGCAAATAAATACCGTATTGTGTATAAGATTGGTCAGCGTCCATGTCCATGCTAATGATATAAATGGGAAGGAGAGTAGGGCAAAATGTATCAATAAAACACCAAAACAATAAGATAGCCACATGCCACGCGAATTCAACCAATTCGCATTTGGATTACTTTCTGAACTTGTCCCTCCTAACATCATCTTGAATAAGTTCGTGAATATCGATCGAAATAAATGATCTTCTTTAGATAATTTGATTTTTCCAATATTTTATACTACTCAATTATAGATTATCAATGAGTCGAATTTCCGTATTTACCTTTTTATGCTATTATATATTGATGAATTTCTTCAAAAATGATTAATTGGTCTAATTTGAATTCGATTCACAGATCATATCAAATAATGGATCCTTTGTACAAAATGTCATTTTTGTTCTTTAATATTATTTTAATTCGAAAAATTTCGTAGATGAACAAAAGTATTTGAATTATTTGATATTCTCCTGATTTGTAAGTTGAAGTAAATACTATTCAAATTGAATTCTAAGTAAAAACAACATCGGATCCAAGGTAAAATTGACAAATAAAAACTGTTTGATTTCTCGAACCATATAAAACTATTTACCATTTTTTTTGAATGACAGATAACGCTTTCAATCCTCAATGCAAGCGCCAAATTTGAATTTTTTTTTATTTATGAATGAAATTTTTTTCGATTTGCAATTCAAATTTTACTTCTTAACTGGAGTAATGCTTTTAAAAAAATGAATTTTATGCTTAATTTTGCATAAGAAATCGTAGTAAAAACATATTTGATAATAAAACTCAAGAAAGTGTTAAAAGAATGATTTTAACTTTTAATTTTTATTTAAATGATTTAATTGTGGGAATCATATCAAAAAGTAGTATTTCACATTTTCATTTTAGAATAATAAATATGCTAATAGTATTTATTTTTCTCAATTTGAGTGCTATACTTTTCAAATAAGATTTCCCCAATTACGTAAGCAACTCAATATGTAATAAATTTTTCAATTTTTTTAATGGGTCGCATTTCTTACTATGCCGTTATATTCGAACATTTATCACATAGTCGAATAATAATTTAAAATACGATCACTCAGTTTACATACATTTTACACATAATTTTTGCACATTATTTTCAATTTTTTTTTTTATTTACAATACTGATGTAACAAATAAATGGTCAAAAATTTTCGTTCAACTGTGATTTGCATTGCTCCTATAGTAGAGTGAAATTAATTGAGTGATAAAATTAACGATAACAGGGTCATCTAATTTCAAATTTTATCATCAAAAATATAATTTTTCATATTTTTTAAACCTGTTGATTTTCTTTCTTGTTTCAATATATTAGCATACATTTGTTTATTGTAGAATCAAAATCTAAATTGATACCACTTGAACGAATCAGCACCGACAAATAATTAAATTTTTTTTTCCATATCAATATTAATTGATAAATGAATTAAAAATCAATACACGATCAAGAAAAAACTTAAGTCAAATTTAGTTAAAAAAAAATTTATTTATTAAAATCTCAAATTACTCAAATCTATATTTATTTAGCATAATTTGAAAAATGAAGACCGAAAAATGAAACATATTTAAAAAATTTATGTAAACGTAAAAACTATTATTTAATTTTATGTAACTCTAGAAAATTTAATTTATTTTTGAAATTCCATAATTTCCATTTTCAATCAATCGGAAACTGAAATTCAGATATTAGAGTGGAAAACAACAGATACTTAGTATTTTTATTACTATCAGCGTTAGATAATTCTTTTGATACTCAAAGAAACTATTGAATGAAAAAAAAATTAGAGAAATATTACATTTGTAGAATCGTAAGAACTATCGAAAAAACTTGTAATTTAAGAATATAGAAATCTAAAAAAAAAAAATTTATTCCTTCTTATTACTATTTTCCATGTCAATTAAAAATTTCGAATTCAATGGAATCGAAATCGTAAAAATTTTTTTGGGTTTCATAAATTTAAAAAATGAAATTAGCATTATCAATAAAAGATTTTTTATTTAAATAAAATGATTTGAATTTTCAAGATGTAAAGAGATTTTGGAAAGAATAATATAACAAAAAAATAAAAATAAAATAAAATAAATAAATAACCCAAAAAGATTAATATAAAAAAAATCTAGATAATGTTTCAGAAAAAGGAATAAAATTATCTTGATAATTATCGATGAAAATTTTTCAACTCTTTTTCAAAATAAAAGGCAAGCTGTTTTTGGACTCTAATTTCAAATACTATAACTACATTATTTAATTTATAGACTAAAAACTTTCACACTCGATAAGCCTTGATTAAATTTTGTTCACAATTCAATTGTTTCTCACTTTTTTGGTAATCATTTGGAAAAACATTAAGAAACGATTATAACAAATTAATTAAACACAAAAAAATATTGTTGTGTGCTAAGATATTAATGTGCACTTTTCGGTATTTCGAATTGTATCCTTTGAATGAAAAATATAGAATCGTCTGCATTAATTAATTAAATTAGTACTCTGTAGAATATAAAAATTGTATTCAAATTTCATTATAATATTATTGTCGATTATTTGCGATATTTCTTCAATATAAAAATCTGAATTGCTTCAAAAGTCATTAAAAAAAAACTAATTTTCTTTTTTGATTGATTCATTAGATTAGAAATAATATGATTCTAGAAGCTCAATTTTTTCATTAAAAAAATCAAAGAATATTTTGTCTAGATAATTCTTCAAATATATTTTAAGCGATAATCTGTAACCTAATATTTTTAAAACGAAATTTTTTTTTAAAATTATATCAATAAGAAATTTTAATTTAAATTGAAATAACTTAAAAATTTTAATCATTTTAATAGCATTCACAACTGTAGATCTAAAATGATTTTGTGAATCTTGATGTTTTTAAAAGAATAAGAAAAA
>BLXL01000762.1:0-12854 GCA_023170135.1 Acarapis woodi
CCTTTTGTTACGCCATTTTACTTTGATTCATCGCTTTGTTTGATGCAATTTTGTGCGTGTTCTATTATTTTTTTTGTTCTTACTTTGGTGATGTTTTTCTCAATCTATCTTACAACTTTAGTTGTCTCTAACTGTGTGTTGTGACATTGATTTTAAATTGATTATTAGACATCAATTTATTCTTCAAATTTTAACCGATTTTGTATTTCAATCTTTGCGACGCAAGTGTCACATTCTTTTTAAAATATATATAAAATACACTCACTTCCTAAACATTTTTTTCGCGAAAAATCAAATTACAACTTGAAATGAAAATTTTATGTAATTTTATCAAATTTTGTTGATTAATTTAGAGTTTTCTTGAGAATAAAAAATAAACAAAATTTAAATTATTGAATCTAAGAAAAAATTTGGTTGAAACCATTTCAACAGATCATAATTTTAGACTGTAGCGGGAAGAAAATGTCAGAGTTAATAGAAACTGAAATATCTCTATAAATTATTTCTGTTTTTGCGATTTTCATTAAATATAGCTCAATTATTTAGAATGTAATATCATACCTGACTCAATGCTAAAATTTTTCCTAGATATTTTTGACATTCAAAATTAGCGAACTTGTTAAAAATAGCTAATAATATATTGACTTTTCGAAATGTATAATTAAGTCAAAATGTTTTATCATAGATGCAATAAGTTTTTTTACGAAAAATTTTTAAACACAAATGCGAAAAAAATAAAAAATCTAAAAATCGGAAGTGCATAAAATGTGTGAAAACAAAAGAAAGGGAATTTTTCTAGTCTCTGAAATAATGTTATATTAGTTTATATAAGAAAACTTTAATGTTCGCCGTTTCGCGAATTGATGCAATTATTTTCGTTGGCGTTTTTTGAAAAAAAATTTTTGTTCGCTTTTTTTCTGCAAATATTTATAAATTTCAAAATTCTCTCTGAAATTCATATTGAACACAAAAAAATTTAATATTTTATCAAATTGTAATGAAATTTTAAGATTAAAATTTTCTTGTATTCAAATTTTAAAAAAAGGTCATCAAATTATTTAGAAAAAAACTATTTTCATTTTTCTAAACAAAATCCTCTATGCTCGAGTAAAATCATTCTATCTTTTTGAAAAAAATTCATTTACTTTAAATAACAAATGAATACTTGTGCTTTCACATTTTTTTGACAAAATTTTTTTTTTACAAAGAAGAGAATGATAGTCAGCGTATTTTCAGTAAACATCAAATTTTCGAATATAATAAATTAGATATTTAAACATAAAATCGAATTTCTTTTGGAAATTATATCATGAATCATAGTTAAAAATAAATCTTCGATTTTGAGATTTGAAGTGCTGCTTTGAATCTAAAAAACAAAAACTAATTGAAAAGTAAAACTATCTTAAAATGAATGATACTTGAAAATAAATGCTTTGACATTCTCTAATATTTGAACTGATTTTAAAATTAAATATGTGAATACTAACTGTTTATCAAATGAATTTCCTTTTAGTTCTATACTTATTGCAATTCAAATAATATAAATTAAAAAAATTTTTATTGAAAGATTCGATTATCTTTTTTTCTGAAAAAAAATTTCAGAAAATATTAAATCTTACGTATTATAAAGAATTTTTTTCGAATGAATTTATTTAAAATTTTTTACTTATGGTAAGATGAAATTGAATAATACTTTTTGAAATTTTTTCGAAAACATTGTGTGATTACAAAATGTAACACAAATTATAATGTTAATGCGCATAAATTTACTTAAATCGTAATAGCTAAGTCCTATAGAATCGTTAAATTTATAAGAATCGTTTTATTTTCAACGATGTATAAAAAAAATGTTTTTTGAATATACGCTAACACTTCGTTGATAATATTTTTGTTTAAATGAATACTGAGAAAATAAGCAAAGAATATTTTTCTTAAAAAGATGATCATTCTGTGATGAGTGTTATGCGACAAACTAATCATAAAATTTTGAATACTAAATTAAATGACACATTTAATGTCAATATGAATTAATTTCAATGATTTAAATGCGAATTTTTGATTGAATCAAAGTTTTGCCTTCAATTCGTATCACACAAAGCCATTCAAAAATATATTCAAAAAGAGCAGTATAATTTTTACATATTTTCACAACTAAGAAATCAATATGAAATATCAAATAATTTTCGTTTCTTTTTCCTATTAACATAATTTATTACTAAATCAAAGCATTTCCTGACCCAACTTTAATTAATACATTGAAAAAAAAAATTTTGAGCCTAGATATTGAAACGACCTTATATGCGCCTGATATTTTAAAAACTGCTTTTTGAGATTTTTATCTAAGTTTTTCAAATTTATTATTTCGAGATTAATAATAGAATCACTAAATAGGTATTTGTCTTTTCTGACAATAATTTTTATTTACAATAAGTATCTATGAAATTTAATGGAATTCAGATTTATAAATAATAAAAGTTATTTAAAGGATTGAAATTTTATTTTGCGCTAATTTAATTTTTAGCCGATAAATTGATAATGCAAGAATTTTAAAAAACTTATCTAATTGTGAAACTTTGCGATCTGAACTGTAACATACACTTGAAATTTTTTTTTATTGACACAAAAATTATTTATAATTCTTTTTAAACAATCTTAAAAACAAGAAAATAAAAAAAAATCTCAAAGAATATTCAATTAAGATTTTTGACACTAAAAAAAGAACCAACTGAAGGTTCTAATTTGAATTTTTAATTTCGGAAGATGACTTTCAAAATGTTAATATCTAGATATATAAATATTAAAAATTTATTTCCAAATGATACAGTAATGTAATAAAATAGTTTGTTAATTATATTTTATCACTTCAACTAGACATGCTTTCGTGTCGCATTCTAATCATTCAGTTACGAAAAATTTATAATACGAAAAAATTAAAAATTTGTTTTTGTATTTTGGATAAAAAAATTTATATAGTTTTTTTTCCAATAATATTATGCTTCTATTATATTAACTATTTTCGATATGAATTCATCTGAAAAATTTTAAACAAAATTTTTTAATCTAATAATCTTTTTTAAAATTTTTCGCGAATTAAATCTAATTGATAAAATTGAAAAAACAGGTCATAATTTTTTTTGTCTTTTCATATTTCTGAGACATCTTTGTTTCTTATAACTTTTTTTTTATTTTTAAATACAAATTTAGCTTAAAATTTCCGGAGCTTTTTTATTAATATTTTCAAAAATTTTATTGATCGATTCTTAGTGTCTAATATGTTCAACCTCAAATCAATATGATTCAAAAATGTTTTAACTTTAAAGAAATTTTTTTATATTCCCAATTTTTATTCTAAGATTATTTATTGATGAATTTTTAAATTATTCCCATAAAACAAATCAATAATTTTACAGATATCACTAAATTTTTGCCTGGAGTGTAAAGATAATAAAAAAACTATTGCCGATCTTTTAAATCATTTAAAATCGAGTCTATACGTCTGCATCTGTTTTTTTTTCTATTAAAATCATTTTCTTTATAAAACAGATAAAAAAACATCACATCAAATCAAGATCAAGTTTATGAATGAAATTTAACATAAGTATAAATGTCAAGCTTGAAGTTTTAATTATAAAATCGAAATCTAATAATATGCTTTTTATTTTACAATAAATCAATTCTAAATATTTTTTATCATATTTGGAAATTGATGTCACTGATCAAATTAGTGGACACAAATTATTTTTTCAATACATAAAAAAAATGTATTATTTATAAGATTATCATGCAGCAAACAACAATTATTGAATGTCAATAATTTGTCACTTATATTTCAATTATCATTGGAAAATCATTCTGATTTCAAATTGATAAATCTATAAATATAAAATTACTTTAGCATATTATATATTTAATAACTGAAAATCAGTTATTTTTACTAAGTTTCTAGTATTATCTATATGCTCAAGTTCATCAAATTTCATTAGATTTTTATTCGATTTCAATAATCATCAGGTTTTATTATTAAATATTGAATCAAAGGATTTTTCAAACTCAAAAATAAAAAATATTCAAATCGATCTAAAATAAAAATTTTTAAGATCGAAAATTTAAATTGATCATTTCCATAGCTTATTAGAGATATTTTTTTATAATTAACCAGAATTTTTGTTAAAATTGTAAGGTTTAAGCAGATTCACAATCATAAAAACCTAAGATTTAGTATTCAAATTTAAAAAAAAATTCTTAATTAAATATTAATTATTGAGTAAATCAATTGATATAAATAATAGAAATTTAATTTTTAACAATTGAGGTCAAAAACTAAAATTTTTTGGGAATTGAATTTTAATTTTATTCTTTCGAAAAAAATTTGTTCCAAAATCTTTTCATATAAATAAGTCTCGTCTAAAAAGTATTGACAGCACATTTAAATAAAAAATCATTTTTGCCAATTAGATTTCTTTTGATTGAAAATTTTGAAAAATAATTTAATACTATTTTGAACCTATTTCTTGAATAAGAAATCGAAGTTCATAAACTATAATGATTTTCTTTCCACTCATCGTCTTATTTATCTAATAAAAAGAATAGTATCAAATTAATCTCCTTTTTTTGAAATCAAAAAACAGTAAATTTGATTAAAAGTTCATATTCTTTTCTTCCCCGCGAAATATTGATAAAAAAAAGTCAAATTTATTATTTTTCCCGGCTCAGTTGCTTGACTTTTTTTTTGGTAGATTTTGAATCTAAAGTCAATACAGAAGGCATTTTTAGCAACGATGTAATAAATTATTTAACTATTTGTATGAAACCATACTATAAAATATTTTTTTTTATAATTAAAATTATATAAAATACAGGAGAGTCGAAATTTTGTAACTATTTGTTTTTTCGTCATCAATTTTTTTCACTTCATACGTTAAAAAACAAGAAATTTTAAATATTTTTTTTCGGTTTAAATTTGAGGAATCGTGATTCACGAATTTATTTTCAAGAGCTTCAAAATCCTTAAATATTTTTTAAGATATAGTATATGATATATTATATAGTATATTTCTTACATTGATGCATAAAATTGATCGATTAAATAATTTTTAATTATTATTATATTTTTTGAAATTTTTTCGGCTAAAATACGCATTAGTAGTACGACTCATTTTCCCTTTATATTTTTTATTAAAGATTCCTCAAAATATTTACAGCTATAAAGAAGTATGTTGCATTCGGTGCAGTATCTTTCGAGAATCTAATGCCTTAAGAAACTTTCTCACCGCAATTTTGTTTGCAATTCATTCATTTTTATATCATTGCATTTTTTTTTAGTCATTTAATCATGTTATCTATGAAATTAAATTTTTATTTCTTATGTTGTTATTATATAATAGTATATTCATATTATATCTTTTTGTTATGATATGTCTAATTTTGTTGCTGACTTTGTAAAAAAAAATCGGTGAATATAGTTAATCCACAAAACAACTAGTTGGTAATTTAATTTTATTATCCTTAGTTGATTAAAAAACGTCTTGAGAGATTTTTGAAAAGTTTCAAAGATTGATAAGCAATGTGCATTCATAGATGAGCCGATAAGGTAAAAACAACAAAAAAAAAAAACAAATTTTTTCTTATTAATAAAAAAATTTTCTGTTCTGAACATGATTATTTATTTTAAATAAAATAAAGCATTACAAAAATCGTCGAAAATTCTAAAAGTCGTTTTTTTTTCTTTTACATCGAAAAATTATAATTGTGAACCATTATTAATTTTACTTGATATTCAATAAATATTTTTATAATTCAATCGTAATTTATATTTAGATTATTTACAACGAAGCTCTGCTAAAATCATTGTTCAGAAACGCAAAAATATTTATTATGAATAGCGCATAAAATACTTTCATGAGAAAATTTCCAAATCCATTTTTGATTTGTGAACACAATTAATAGTTTTTATAAACTGATTAAAACTAAAACATTTATTTTCATAGAAAAAAAAAAGTTGAAAATGCAATAAATGAATAATCACAAAAAAAAACAAGCACCTGTCAAAAACAATCATTCTAAAAAAAATCGAAACCAATAAAATATTTGGTTTTTGGCAATTAATTTTATTATTCGAAATTATAAGTTTTTAATTGAAAAATATTTTCCCCAAATAAAAAATCCGATTGAAACGATTAAAATATTGTGCAATTTTGTAATGATTTATAGGAAAGATAATGATATAAAATGACTAATTTTTTTTAATCATGCTACTACAAAAAACAATTTGCATTTGGGAAAAATCGATCTTAGAATGTATAATATTGGGTTAAAAATTTAAGAAAATTATTTAAAAAAAAAAATTAATTTCTTAAAATCTAGATTTTTTTCTTTTGATGAATGAGTCAGGATAATTGTGGTTATCAAATCAAGTTAAGAAAAAAAAATTAAAAGACTACAAAAATTGATTAACAAAATAAAAAAAAAACATCGAAAATGGAGAAAAAATTCAGAAAATTTGAATTACAAAAACAGATGCCTATTATAAATTTATGAAAAACAAAAACTTATTCCAACTTATTTAAATATTTCTAAAAAAAAGACGTTCAAGATGTGCCCGTTTTAATTTATTGTAATTCAGAAGAATATGAAAACGAAAATTCGCAATGGATAACATGCCTATTCAACAATAATGAGGTCACAATATGTTATGATATTCGAAATTTTTTATATTATGCTGAGAACAATTGAAAAAATTTTTGATTCTCGTTTATACTTTAAAGAGCGAATTCAACGCTATTTAATATAAATTAAATAAATATTTTTCATAAGATAATTGGGATTAAGAAAATGAAATCTTTTTCATCAAATTTAAACTTCGATTTCAATAAATTCCAATATCTTCGCACAAATATATTTTATTAGAATGAAAAAACATTCATAAAGCAAACATCTTTACGATCTTGCAAAACTAAAAGAAATATTTTACACAACTTTAATTCAAAAAAAATATGGTTAATCAAAAATAAAAAAAATGGAAATATGATAAAATATCAAGCTGAGTAAATAAGTAAAAAATCCGTTCAAGTCACACTAATTATTCAAAAATAAAAATTTTCAAAAGGTAAATTAATATTTGATCGAATCACTGAATCAAATATATTTCAAGTTATGTAAAAGTGAATATCAATTAAAATAAATGAAAAACATTTGATCATGAATGGCTAAATTACACAAAAAAAATCATTTATTGCGTCATTATAAATTTTATAACATGTCAAACAAAAATATTGAAATTTTGTTTCTCAAATTATAAGATAAATTAACAAAGCGCCAATCGATTATGTTTGAAATTAGTTAACTTAATTTATCTAAAAAAAATTATTATACAGAGAAAAATAAACCTAATTTTTTTTTGCTTTATTTTCTTTTAATTTGATTATGGCTACAATGAAAATTTTAGCTTCCAGTTATTTTACTTTTCCACTAGATATTTTTGGAACAATTTTTAATTTTCTTTTTGCACATCGTCAAATGTGTTCTCAATAAAAATTTTTTTTGATAAGTTGAATGTTGTTAAATTGTTTAGTTGATAAAATACAATAAAATCAAATTTCATCACTATTTTCTATTTCAATTTAATTTAAAAGTATTGAAATTGTTGAACAATCTATTTTTATTGCGATATCTTTTTTTTAAGAAGTTTGCAAAAAATTTATACAATGATTAATCTCAAGAACTAATCAAATATGAGATATATTTGTTCACATGATATAAAAAAAAGCTAAATTTCGGTTTTTGAAAATTACATTCCTTCAGATACACTTTTTGTTTTATTTTACTAAAAGTTTTGACATTTGGAACTTCACTTTATATTTTAAAAGATAAAAAAAGTGACAGTGTTATATAATTTTTCTTAAAATAAAAAATAATGAAAATTATTTATCTTGTTAGAAAATAATATTTCTGAAAATTCAGTTTTAAATATAAATTAGTGATTATAATTTTAGTCATTCTTGCCAAAAAAAATGTCTGATTAACATTTCCACAATAGTAGTGATAATAGTAGAAATTTTAAATTTATAATTACTTTGGCAGCGTTTCTTATTTCTGGTGATTGTATCAGATTAATATAATCTTTGAAATTAAAAAATTATTAAATATTCTGAGAAATCAATTAAAAATTCTACTTTATTCAAATTCTTTTTTCAAAGATTTTTTATCAATTATTTTTTGTGCTTTCATTCAAATAAACGCTCATGAATCTATACGAAACATAAAAAATTACAATAAAAAATTTAATTCTTGAACCTTTGCTTGAAGTTCTTATAATTAAGACAAGAAATAATTATAAAATAAGCATATTAAATAAATAAATTAACTAGCATATTAAATATATTAATTTGTTATTTGACAAGAAAGGAATTATTTTTTATTTTGATTACTCATTTTTTTTCGCGTAAAATTTCTAATAATTTTACTGAAAAATAAATTGAACAAAAGAAATCCTTAAATATAAGAAAATCGATTTAAAGTGAGATCCGTAAACAGAAAATAATACCAAATTTTATTTTTGAATATAATTTTCTATTTCTCTGAAACTTATTTTCTCTCAAGAATTCAATTTACAATATAGGTTCATAAGATAAGTAAAATTTAACTTTTAAGACTGATTTCTTGTACGGAAATCGAAGTCTTAATTGAGCGAAATTTCATGTTAATAAATATTGAACCATCGTTAAACATTTTTCATATGTAAACTTCAATGATTTAATCAAAATTACAAGATGAATTTTAAACTCCTATAAATCACATGCAAAAACAACTTTATGTTGAACTATATATAACTTCCAATGATAAACATAAAAACATGTAAATACAATTGTCTAGCATTCAATTGATGAGCTCAGAAGATCGGTACACTTAGTGTTCTAATTTAAACCACAATATTTTATCATAGCAAAATTATTTTTTTGAAAGCAATGATTACACACCCTAAATTTCGAAAATGAACCAGCCTTCAAATAAACTGAAGTACAAAAACTTTTTAATATCCATATAATTCATTATTACTTTGTTCTTATCAATAAATTTTTCATTAGTTGATGTTTTATTTGAGTTAAAATAATGAATAAAAATTTAGTACACGCTCTTTGTCGAAACTAATTTCTTTAGTTTGCATATTCTCAAAAAGTATTAAATCTAAAGAATTTACAAAATCATATATATATATATATGAAATTCAAAACAAAAGCTTTTGAATACAAATTATTTTATCTAAAAAAGATTGTCTTTTCAGTTTATCAAGTGATTATTATTGTTATAGAATAACTTAATGGACTATTAATAAGGTTAAAAAAAAGGAATCTACAGTAATTGATGGATTTCCAGACTATCAAATGTGATCAATATTATTCGAAACAAACATAGAAATTTTAAAAATAAAATGAAATAAAAAATCATAGAATTTGAATGGCTGTTTTTAATTAATTATTAAATCTAAATTAAATTTTGACTTGATTGAAGATATTTATTTTTCAGGAAGTTTAAATAGTGTCAAAGTAATGATATTAAACCATTATGATAGTTTACTAAAAATATTTAATTTTAATTAGTTAATTCGAATATATTTTCTTCCTTACAAAAAGAATAATTACTAGAAAATTAATGACAAAAATTAGATAAAAAACAATGATTTATATCATAATGCTATTCATTAGCTTTAATTTGGTATTCAGAGTAAAATTTCAAAATATTTTAAATCAGATTTAAAAAAAAAATTTGGTCGAGAAAAATCTGATTGATGAAAAAATTGGAATTAAAAAAACAAATTATAGTCTCAACGAAACCAAAATTCAAATCTTAAAATTCAAGTATAGATAGGATCAAACTAAAATCTTAGTATATTTGTGATTTTTTGTAATTAAAATTGTCATAACGCTTTGATTTTATATACGGGAAAATTTGTCTCAATGCTTTAATTAGAATTCTAATAACTCTGTGAAAAAATGATTGAATTTTTAAAATTATTCGATATCCTGTAAAATACAACCGAAATCTCGAATAGACGCAGATTAATCTGAAAACGTTCTAATGATTAGATATCAAGTGATCCAATAATAAGTGGACATATTTTCTTGAAAAAGACAAACTGGTTAATAATCGTAACTGTACTAAAATTATTAAAATTTTTGTTATAGAAGGATATTAGGAGTTTAATCGATCAAAAAATCTCCATTTTATTGCTAACAATAATAGTTGAATTAATCAGAGAAAATTAAAATTACATCAAAAAAGGAATATATTTGGGTTTTGGGGATTAAGCTAAAATTTTCGGAAATTGAGTTGTGTGAAAAATTATGGAAATGTTCAAGACACACATAAAAAATTAAGATGATCAAAATCATAAATTATAAACTTCAAATAAAATTGAGTTGACAAAAGATAGGTCAAAAAGTGAAGGCAACTTTTTTCGCGATACAAATAAAATTGTATGTATTAATATTTTTTAAAAAATGGCTACCTCTATAGCAGAAATTTATTATTGAAGAGCCATTGATGCAAAAAGATCACTTCTCATAAGACAATTTTTTTATCGTCAAAATAAAATTTTGTTGAAAAAATCGAAAACTATCTTACTAATTTAGTGCTTTCTGATTTACCACTTATTATATAATTTATAACAGGATTTTCGGAAGAGAAACTTGTCAATGCAAATTATTAAACGAAAGTTGATTGGTATTTTTAGAGTTTAATTCACTAAAATTCATCGATTAGTAAGAATGGTCTATTGTAAATTAATGAAAAAATGGTTTGACAATCAGAGATTTTTCCAGAATTTTAATTTATATAAATGCCAAATATTTTTGCTCTCTTTAATTAAAAAAAATTGTTTCTTTTTCGAAAAATTTTTTAAAAATGAATTAGAACTTTCACCGACTCTAAATCCTTTTACCGTCTTGAATATGTTTTAATTTTTCAATAAAAAAAAAATTAAAATTCTAAATTTCTCTGTTTTCGAACTTAATTTTCAATTTACGTTAATTTAGCAATTAGTTTTTGAATTAAAATTATTTTTTCAGCTTCAAATCATTTTAAGTTCAATTAAATAAATTTTATTCTGAAGATTAAATTTCAAAATCAAAGGTTAGTAATTAGCGATGGATTAATTTTTCAAATAATAAAAATCGATTTTTTTCTAATGTAGTAAGCACAAAATGATGAGATCAGATTCATATTATCTTTTAGTGAAGTTCTTAGTGATAGTGAAATTGAAAACAGGATAAATAGGAGAGCAAAATTTTATTCTCAATCATTGACCGATAGGAAAAAAAAAATTGTTGGATTTGCAAAAAAAAATAGTACGGAGTATATAAAGGTACTTTTAATTCGCAGTTGAAATTTTGTTCGAATTTTGTATCTTATGTTAATTAAAAACTATTCAAATCGTCTAGCAAATGCATTTATTAAATAAGTTCCTCGAAAATTTATAAAAAGTAAATTAGTAAACACGAAAAGGATAATCTAAAAGCAAAAAATAAGAAAAACCAGATTCATATATTTGTTAAGTATTGTTCCAATATATAACACATATTATAAATATGTTAAAGATAAATACTCTTTTTCTAATATTCTAGCTTTTACGACAAAAAAAAAATTTATTTAAATTCACATTTTAATTTTTTTTTTATTTTTAAAAACTAAATTATTCGCTGAAATTTTTTTTGTATTTCAATTTTGGGATTTATTAATTTTGTGTCAATTCTTTATTTAAATACATTATCCAGAGTTGATCATAAAAAAGATACCCATTTGCTTTAAAAGTAAATTATCCTGTTGATTATAATTATTTTAAATATTTATTTTCAAAAGCACTGAATCAATCACTGTTAAATCTTATAATAGTAATTTAATATTTGATAATTATCTATAGTTAATTAATAAATTACCGAAAAATAACTTTAAATCGTATACAATATAGATAAGCCTACGAAATAAGTATCTGCAATTTCGTAACAAACTACTTGAGAAATATGTCACGTATGTTCTTTGTTGATATACATTATCTTTATCATCATTATTTCGAAGCAAAAAATTTTAAGAAATTATGGGTAAAATAGAATGGCTTTAAAAAAACTATATGCCCTTCATTCTTCATTCCAATTTACAAACCAATCTTTTATTTTCTACAAAAGTTATCATAAAAAATACATATAGACTTGCATTGTTTTACTTATATAAAATTGATTACGAATTTAATCCATAAATAAACGAAAAATTTACTTTAACTTTTTTTGTTGGCGGGCTATGATTATTGTAGTAAAAAGATTATATGATTTATATTGGACAAATTATATCTCGAAATTACACTTTTGAAAATCAAATTTTAAATTGTAAAATTTAAAAAAATCGATGATATATTTGCTATTAGATAAATGGAGTTGCTAGTCAATTTTAGAACACAGAACTTAAATGAGAAAGACTAGTGCACTATTGAAAAGAAAACAAATAACTATATTTCAAAAAAAAAAAAAAATTATGATAGACAATGAAGAACCCTTTTTCTGGATTGTATAAATAAACTATTAAAATAAAAAATTTTTGAAATGGAAAAATTTTAGTGATACGCTTCAAGGGAAAAATTTTTTTTTTTTAATACAAAAATAAAAAAATTTTTGATTCAAGGAGGCCTATCACCATATTATTAAAATAAGTTTCACGTCGCTAGCGATAATGATATATGTTATCATTCATCTGAATTTCGTAATCAATATAACTTATTCACAAAAATATTACATTTCGAAAAAATTCATATTTATAATAGAATTGATTTTTTTAATCAATATAATGCAAAAAAAAAAAAAAAAAAAAAT